>PVJC01000541.1:17337-120648 GCA_004026665.1 Murina feae
CCCTCAGGGACCTGCTGTTTCTTTTGTCACTTCTCCTTCTCAGACCAGACGCTGACCCTCCTGCCTCCCTCTTTTAAAGATCTTGGTGATTACACTGGGCTCACTCAGAGAATTCAGGGTAATCTTCCCATCTCAAGATGCTTAACTGAATAACACCCTGCAAAGTCCCTTTGGCCACATAAGGTAATAAGTCACAGGTTCTGGGCATTGGGATGTACACAGCTTTTTTGGTTGTTATTAGCAGTTTTAATTTTTAATTTCCTTTATTGATTTTATTTTTTTTCCTTTATTGATTTTAGAGAGAGAAACATTGATTTGTTGTTCCACTTATTTATGCATTCATCAGTTGATTCTAGCATGTGCCCTGACCCAGGATTCAATCTGCAACCTTGCTGTATCTGGATGATGCTCTAACCGAACTACTCAGCCAGAGCTGGATGTAGACAGCTTTGGAGCCATTATTCATCAATCATGTGCCTCCTGGGTTTTGTTGGGGCTGATGTAAGGGTCTCAGAATTTGTTGCTGCACTTTTCTCTTGTAAAAGCCAATGAACTGAATATAGAAGATGCCACTGAAACACTTGACAATAACAATGTATCCCTCCCCGCTCCCTCCCCCAGGTAATTAGCAACTACCTGCATCATGTCAGAACCATACCTCCTCCATGTCATGAATGAAAATATGCTCTCAGAAAATAGAGAAGTGCCCTGACCAATTTGGCTCAGTGGATAGAGCGTTGGCCTGGGGACTGAAGGGTCCCTGGTTTGATTCCGGTCAAGGGCATGTATCTTGGTTGCGGGCACATCCCCAGATGGGGATGTGCAGGAGGCAGCTGATTGATGTTTCTCTCTCATCGATGTTTCTAACCCTCTATCCTTCTCCCTTCCTCTCTGTAAAAAAAAAAAAAATCAATAAAATATATTTAAAAAAAAAAGAAAATAGAGAAGCCAGTTCTATTCAAATAAACCAGGTAAGGTGCCAGACGGACTTGAATTAGCATCCTGCCTCTGGTCATTTACTATCCACGTTACTTAACCTTTCTATCCCTAAGTTTTCTCATCTGCAAAATGGCTTTACAACTATTATTTGGCAGTTAGCACGAGAGCCCTAGGCCCAGAGATTCTGACTCCTGGACCTGTGCTTTGCTTGGTATTTGTGTGGCAGAGAAACGATATCAAGAAAGGAAAATTTCTTTCTTTTTTTCTATAATACACCTTAATTTTTGTTTTGAGCCTCAATTCCACCAAGCAGAGAATCAAAATCTTAGATTATTTAGGATTCTTCCCCTCTTCTTTCTCAAGGGGTGGGGCTAAGTTCTGGGGCTTCTAGAATGACATTGTGCTAAGAGAGAAAGCATTTGTTTTGTTTGTTTGTGTGTTTGTTTCTGTCATTACTGGTCTGTGCTAGCGGTCCCTGAGAATTCTTCCTGGTCAAAGTCATGGCCATTCCAAGCTTCAGGCCCTCAGGCTTTCCCGAGCATGGAAACATTTGGCTGCCCCTTCTCAGGCCTGGGGGAGCAGGGAGACACCCAGCATACTCCCCATTCTGTCAGCTCTCTGCACCATGCTCATCACTCATTTTCTGGGAAATTTTAGCCCATCTATTTGTCCGCTTCCATTTATCCTCTGCTACTCCCAGAAGACAGCAGAGAGGGCATTCTAGGGTCTTGCCATTTGTGAGCTGCACTTTTTCTACCACAATACACTGGGTAGCTTCTGGAATAAACCAAGTCAGACTCTCATTCCAATTGCTTTCTACTGTAGACAGGCAACGATAAGAGGCTGAGAATGGGGCAAGGCAGCCGTCACAACTACCGCTCCTGAGGCCACCGTGATTCCTTTGCTAGAAAAGGAGCTCTAGGTTGCACATCACTGCTTGGCAGCAGAAACTCAGAGGCGGCGGAAGGGTTGTAGACGGTATAAAACACTTATGCTTAATTGTCGAGGGAGGGTCAGAAATGACTCTTTGTTCAGCTCTGTCAAGCTAATTAGTGGAAAAAGAATGTGCTCAGCACATAAACAAGAGCCTTTTTTCTATAAGCAATTAGAAACTACCCTAATCTTATTAATTTAAACACACGCCCGTCACAAAGTTGGAAACACACCAAAGAGCTGGAAACACACCAAGGTTTGGGCTGACGAGTGCTTTGGCTAAGCCTCAAGCCTTTGTATTTAAAGGCTGATCTTTCTTCCCAAAAAGCTTCTGCTCGTGGCGAATCCTTGAGTGTTCACTTTCAATGGGTTAGCAGTGAGGGCATCAGCCTGGAGCCCCAGTTGTGCTGCAGAGGTGCCTGGGATGTAACCTGTCCAGAATGCCTGGGGCCTCTCGCCTCCAGCTTCTAGATGGATTCAACCAATGGAAGGCAACAGCGTAAGAAGTCAGGGAGAAGGAGTAGAGCGCGGTCAGAGTATTTAGTCTCCTGCTTCCTTCCTGTCACGTCATCACTTCCTCCTCTGATCCTTTCAAGTTTCAGTTGCCTTCTGTTACTGGAACAGTGTTCCGGAAACACTGTTCACACTTTCTCAGGACAATAGTTAATTAGCTCCACTTTAAACAGAATAGAGAGCAAGGGAGAGGGAGGGAGATAGAAACATCAATGAGAGAGAAACATGGATCCGCTGCCTCCTTCACGCCCCCTACCGGGGATGGAGCCCACAACCCAGGCATGTGCCCCGACCTGAAATCAAACTGTGACCACTTGGTGCATGAGTCAACACTCAATCACTGAGCCACGCCAGCCGGGTTAATAGCTTCATTTTAAAGAGAGGACGTTAAATCTCAAAGAGATTAGGAGACACGTCCAAGGTCAGAGTCAGCAGGAGCAGATCCCCAAACCCAGATCTAACTCCAATGCCCCCTCCCTCCTTGCTCCAAGGGAAGAGTGTGGCTGGTGTCTCAAGCTTGAGATGTAACTCGCAGAAAAACAGACTAGAAGCATGTTGAGCGGGGGCAAGAGCTGAATTCTCATTTTGGAACCCTCCTTCCACAGATGGGCACTTAGAGTTTGGCTCCACGGGTGGTGGGGGTTCACTGAGAGTTCAAGCTCCATCTCAGACACGTGTGGGCGAGTAAGTGGCAGGGGCTTTGGTTCCTCTCGGTGCCTCATACCGGCGTGCAGATGGGTGGGGGTGTGAACAAGAGGCCTCGAGTGGATTGGACTCTTGGTTATAACCTATAAATATGTATGTTGGGCCCCATGAATCATTTAGGGCTGGGCTGGTTGCATTTCTTTTTTTTAAAGGATGGTTTGACAGACTCAGAGATGTTGGCAAGCACCCCTGAGGCCAGAGTGGAACCAAAGGCTTTGCAGAAATCGGAAGGAAACCAGATATTTGCTGAGTCACTTTATTCTGAGAATGTTTCCTACGTTTAAAACGATACCAGGGACGGTAGAAAACTGGTCACAGACGAGTTTGATTTCTAAGTGCTAAAGGTTTGAGAAATTGCTCAGCTCTTAAATTTATTTATTTATTTATTTATTTTTAATATATTTTTAAAATATTTTTATTAATTTCAGAGAGGAAGGGAGAGGAAGAGAGAGATAGAAACGTCAGTGATGAGAGAATCATTGATCGGCTGCTTCCTGCACGCCCCCCACTGGGGATGAAGCCCAAAACCCAGGCGTGTACCCTTGACTACAATCGAACCTGGGACCCTTCAGTCCGCAAGCCAAGACTCTATCCACTGAGCCAAACCAGCTAGGGCTCTTCGAATTTATTTTTATCAGTTATAACAATTGTGACTTTGAGCAAGTTACTTCACCTCTCTGAGCCTCAGTTTCCATATCAGCAAAATAGAGGTAAGAACTGAATGAAATGTATTTATATAAAGCACCAGAACAAGACACAAATAATATATGCATAACTGTTGAACTCCCTCCTCCCTTTCATATTATTCCAGTCCACAGCCAAATCTGAGGACCCATCAGGCTTATACCCCAGCCTCAGAGATTTGCAGCTGTTGCCTCTTTGATTGTAGGGTAAGCTTCTGAATGGCAGGTGTATCAGTCAAGTTATGCTGCAGCAACAACACTTAACTCTTTGTTCTTATACCATTTATCCTCTTCACCTCTATGCTGAGTATCTGCCTAGACATCCTTTGTCAGCCCCCTCCACTCCATTCAGAGTGTTATCTCAGAAGCTGCCGGGTTTAAGAAATGTTACCCTACTCCTAGGCAGAGTTGATTCCCAATGGTCCGTGGGTAGGGATCTACTCCAATCAGATTCCTTCCCTGAGAACTGGGGCTCTAGCAGTGAGAAAGAAACCCTGTCTTCAGGACTATAAAAATGTAAGTCTTGAGCCCCAGCCAGGATGGTTCAGTGGTTGAGGGTGGACCTATGAACCAGGAGGTCACGGATCGATTCCTGGCCGGGGCACATGCCTAGGTTGTGTGCTCCTGCCTTCTGTTGGCATCTGTGGCAAGTAGGGGGCCTGCCTGGCTTCCTGATCGCTTTTCTGAATAAATGGCTCCTACCTCCTTCCCCATTGCTTATATACACACTTGGACTGGGACAATTTACATTGGGACGATGACGATACCCTTGTGAGTGTGGAATGTTTGGGATAGTCTATAATGAAGGAGAAGAATCCGTTTTAAAGCAACTATCTCAATAAAGTAAAGAGAGCTTCTAACAAGGCTAGTACTTGAACTTGGCTCACATTCAAAGTCACAAACCATAGTATCCATTCCAAGAATTCTATCTGATGTTTCAGAAAATGATGGGCCACCAGGAAGCTTGTTAGCCAGTGAACTTGACCCCAATGACCATCCCTCCCCTCTCTTTCCATCTAAACTCCTAATGGCTTTATTACCTCGCCCTTCTTCTCTCTGCATTAAATATATTTGACCTAAGGACATCAAACTTCCTCAAACTGTAGAAAAAGGAATTAACTTCTAATTTTATATCAAAGAGCGTAAAGTGTGTATTTAAGGACCATTTCTTAAAAATCTAATTATAGACTGTTATTGACCTACTGTCAGACCTCAGGTCTCAGAATCAGTATAAATTCTTCATTTTCCCCTATCATCTGGCAAGCTTTCATATCGAGACACCTTTTTTCTCATGTTCAATGGCTTATTCTTTCTGTAAGTAACCCCTTAAATATGACTAGAGTTTTACAGCTAACAAGGCATCTTCACCAGTGTTTGGGCAGGATGTATACCCCCTGGTACATATATAGCAGGCACTAAAACATATTTGTAGAATTAATGAATGCCAGTCGGTAGCTACAGAAATGTAAGGAGATAAAAAGGGCATTTTAACATCATCATTCTCCTTTTACAGATGAACATACAAAAGGTTCAAAGAAGCTGAGTGGCTTGTCCAAGATCACACAACCAGTAGAGTCTGGGGCAAAAGTTGGTTTACAGTTGTTCATATGGAAAATAATACAAAAGTTAATAAATAATAAGATAAGAATAAACTGTGTTTCATGAACTCATAACTGTAAACTACTTTTGCCACACCCTGTATATGTCTGAATTGAACACAAACCTGACATTATTCAGTCACTTATCAATGATGTTTCTTGGCAACAGCGTAATAAAGTCAAATAATATTCAGTACAATGCCCTCAATGAGCTTAATAGTCTAAAAGAGGAATTCAATAAAATAAAGTAATGATTATAACATGACAATACTTATCATTGTTGCATGTTTCAGGTATAGCAATTATATATACTCTCATTTAATTCCCCCCCATTGATGTTATGGGATAGGTTATTTTATAGCCACTTCACAATTGGGGAAACTGAGGCACAGAAGCAGAGCAATGGTTAGAATTTGTGCACAGAGTCATACATGGAATACTAGGGGATTTCATAGAAGCAAAAGAAACTGATACTATTTAACCTCTTTTGACCTACAAAATAGCAATTTCGTATGGTTCAACTGAATAGAAAATAGAAATATAGTTGACACCGAAGATGGTACATTAAAGAGGGCATCCTTGCGAAGGCTTCACTGAGTTTGCAATAATGAAGAGGTGAAGAAAGTTTGGGACAGGGTGATCTAGGCAGAAGCCACAGCAGGAGCACAGATACTGAGCGTGAGGAGCGTAACACAGTCCTACGAACTAGGGCTTTGGGTGTCTGTGAAGAATGCTGGCACCTCAGGGTAGGAAGACATATACAGGCCAGAACCTGGGGATCTTGGGGGTAAACTGAGCCTGAACCTCTCACCTGGGAACGACAGGATCTTCTGAGCCCTTGCCCAACTTCTTCCTGGTGCCATGTATGTGGGTTCCGTGGGCCCATCTGTGTCTTCTCTCCTTCTGTAGAGAACCAAGCACGGCACCGGACACCTGGAAGGCGCTCAGCAAAGGCCCGTGGGTCAGCCCATGGACTGCCCAGCACCACATTGTGGTGAATATCAGACTGTCAGAGAGGCTAGCACAGCGTCAACTGTTACTTCAAACAGGCTGTCAGATATTCTCTGGCTTTCACTACCCAGGAGAGAGGAATGCGCTTTTTATTTTTTCTCTAATTATTAAGTCCCTTTCAAGTTTTATCAGTGAAAGACAGCCCAAACCCAAAGGCTATGTGCTAAAATATCTCCATTCAAATTCAGGTTGAACTAATTTGTATTAAGCACTTATGTGCCACATACTTTTACTTAAGTTCATTGAAACTTTAAAGTAACTCTGGGGGAAAAAAAAAAGATATTTCATTGCCTCCATTTTAAGATAAAGAAGGTAAGATAGGTACATGGGTAGATGTGATCAGAAATGATGGAGCTGGGATTTGAACTTGGTTCTCCTTGTTCTTTGCCAAGGCTCTTTTCTCTGCAAAGATGCTATTGGGAACCTACTGGTGAAAAGGGAATGATGATGGTTGTAGTAAGAAAAGCAATAACGTCAAACATGGACTGCCTTGCTATGCCAGGTACTGTCCTAAGCACTTAAAGAAATAACTTCATTTATTTTTTGGAGACGGTCTAAAGCAAAGCTTTTTATTACCCCAATTTGAGGAAACTAAGGCTAACAAGGGTTAAGCAGCCTGCTGGGATCAGTTTATTTGTGGCAGGGTTGGGATTGTAAACCAGAGCAAGGGGCCACTGGGGCGGAGGTTTCTGCCTGTTCTGGATTCCGGACCCAATTCTTGGCCCTTCCCATTTTACTCTTCCTCCACCAGGAGGGAGAACAAAAGAAACATCCCCTCTCTCACTCAGCGCAAGGTTCTCAGCATCCTGTGTCCCAAGACAACAAGCCCCACAAGGAAGGGAAAAGCCAAAGTCCAACGGAGCTTCCCGAGAACGTTCCGCGGGCAAACACCAGGGCCAGCGTGCTTGGGCCTCAGTCCTCGGACTCAAAGAGGGTGATTCACTCCTGGAATTGGAGTTGGGAGGCGGGCCAGGTTCCTAAATAGGTAAGGTTAATGGTGACTTTGGAGAGTCTTTGGGTCACTTGGAAACTTAATCATCTTTTCTTCAGAATCTGATATCATAAATGAGCAGATTAGAAGTCAAAGAAGAGAAATGAATGAGAGTTTCTGGCAAGGAGTTTCAGAGCATCACAGCTTTCTCCTGAGGCTGACATCATCTTGTCTCACCACTGTTGCTCATCCTCTGCCAAGGTCTGATCTGTCTGAAGACTATCAAATCCTAAAAGAATGGATCCTCCAAAAAGCTGGCGACCATGTTAAGCTATTCATCTTGGTATACATAGTGCCTAACACAGTGCCTGGCACACGGTGGGAGCCTACTAATTATTGATAGGTTGATTGAATGCAGATAACACAAGCAATGATTTGGTTGGGGCTGAATGCTTTTGTTTAGTATTAGCTAATTCAAAGCATGAGGCTTTGACCTCCCTAGGAGGTGACATTTTAGCTGAGGTTTGAATGACAAGAGGCATTAAGTTAGAAAGAGAATTTGGGGCAAAAAAAAGAACAGATGTTGAAGGTGGAAAGGGACATATATTTGAGAAACAGCCAGAGGCTTCTGTAGCTGGAGAAAAATGGAGAATGGATAGAGTGAGAGGTGATGAGGGTGGAGAGACAGAAAGGGCCAGTTCCTATAGTGAGGGCATGGAATTGACATTTTCTTCTTCTAAGTGTTATGTGAAGCCATTGAAAGGTTTAAAAAAAAAATGTGTTATTCACTTGGTGTCCTAGATGCTTGGCATATAACAGGTGTTTAGAACCTGGATGAAAGAGCTGAGATAATGCATATCAACTGCTCTTCAAACAAAGAAGTGTTTTGGAACTGACAGTCATTAGCATATGGAAGAGAATAAGACACTCCCCCTAATAGTATTCCCTTAGATCACAAAGCTTTTAGACTTCTGGGGAATGAGGGTGGACCTCTAGAGGCACTTGATTTTTCCAGCACCACTTTTCTGATAAAATAATTTCAACCCACACTCTTGACCACCTGAGGCAGAATAGCAAAATCAGGAAGGGGCAAGGTAATAGGTTTTCCCTGACCCCTGATATCTGAGACACCCGGGGCTCTGAGATGTAGGAGGTACATTCTGATGAGGTCACGACTCTTTCATGGACTCCCTGCCATCAATACTACCTTTCTATTACATTCAGTTGAAGAAGGTGATGGCCAGTCATCCTGACACGGTGGAGAGTGTAAAAAGAAAGAGTGAGCATGGTTGCTTATTGCCACCTGGGATGCAAGATGTAAGAACTTAATGGAGAAGAGTTAAGAAGAGAAAATCCTCAATCAGAACAGTGTATCCTGGGTGTTTTTTGTTGTTGTTGTTGTTTGTTTGTTTGTTTTTAAATATATTTTATTGATTTTTTATAGAGAGGAAGAGAGAGGGATAGAGAGTTAGAAACATCGATGAGAAAGAAACATCAATCAGCTGCTTTCTGCACACCTCTCACTGGGGATGTGCCCGCAACCAAGGTACATACCCTTGACCAGAATCAAACCTGGGACTTTTCAGTCCGCAGGCTGACACTCTATCCACTGATCCAAACCAGTTAGGGCCTGGGTGGTGTATAATATGTGGCTTCTGACAAAGGAAGGACTACACACCATGTTAAATAATCCATAAATACATCCCACTGCAACATCAGTGGAGTGGAGATCACTCTTCTGCCCACACTCAAAATCCAGGCACCAAACTTGATAAATGGGCTGGCAGCAGGCGAGAGTCAGTAGCTGTCCATCAAAAGGTCTGAGGGAGGGAGGTCTAACAGGACTCAGATGGACAATTAGAGGCACAGGAAAAAATCTACCCACCCCGTCTTATCAGAAAACGCCAACCTGGTTAGAATCTCTTTTTATTTTTTTAGAAAATGTAAGAAAAATAAAAATCCAACAACCTGTAGTCTATGAAACAACTTCCTGTTATAAAATACATGAAACATTGCACTCAAAATGCATAGAAAGTGCATACATTTTTAAAAGATTTACCAAAGAAGAGAAGAATTTTAAAGCATCTGGTATACTCTCAAAAAAAGTCAAGGAAACAAGAACTTAAAGTGAAATGGTTAAATAAATTAAGTTACATCCATATGGAAGAATATGATACAGCATTAAAAATGTTTTCAAAGACTGAAGAATGGCATGGAGAAATTCTTACCACAGAATATATTTTAAAAGTGAAACTTAAGCCCTGGCTGGGTGGCTCAGTTGGTTGGAGCATTGCCCCATACATCAAAAGGTTGCAGGTTTGATTCCAGTTCAGGGCATATTCTCATGTTCTCCCTGAGTGATCTATAATAATAATCTGCTTCCTGTTGATATTTACTGCCGTGTTGCTGATAATTACCTGAAAAAGAAGTTGGGGTGCTTCACTGGGCTGGAAAAAGTTTAACTAAATCAGAAATCAGGTCTAATTAAGCAGGTTTGTTCTATATCTATAAAAGGCTAACTTGACTCACTCATGCATGATACATATAAAACACTTGCTGGCGCCAATCTCATGCATGTGTTTCCATCTGTCATTGTTGATTGTGAATTTGGTTGACATCTCTATTATAGAGAAAGGGCAAATAGTGATATTAAAATATTTCCTCTAATTAATTTCCTTTCAGTGTACATGAATTCAGCCACTAGTCTACACTAATAAAAGAGAAAGATGCAAATTGACCGTAACTTCACAACGCCCACCAGCCAATCAAAAGTGAATATGCAAATTAACCCAACAAAGATTGTGGGTTAATTTGCATATGCAGGCACCTAGTGGGAGGGGGCGGGGTGGGACACTTGCATCATCGCCATGGTGAGGATGTAGGTGTTCCACACCACCCCAGTCACTCCAGGCCTCTGGGCAGCGTGGGAATGCGGAAAGGTGGCTCTAGGCCTGAGCGAAGGTGGTGCTGGCAGCCAGGGGTAGTAAGGCTCATTTCTGCATGAATCTTTGTGCATTGGGCCTCTAGACTAAACTAATAAAAGAGAAACATGCAAACTGGTGTCACTCCACTACACCCCAAGCCACACCCAAGAGCCAATCAGAGCAACTATATGCGAATTAAAACAATCAAGATGGTAACTGGCAGCCATGGAGCTGGAGCAAGCAAGAGGCTTGGTTGCCCCAGAGATGGAGGAAGCCAAGCTTCTCGCCTGCCCTGGCATGCTGTGGCCTCCCCTCAAAGCAACAGTTTCAATTTTAGAAGATAAATAAATCCCAGATACTTGCTTCCAGCCAGCCTGGCTGGGAGCTCTGGTCGCCATGGCCAGCCTACAAACAGTCATCAGCCCCTCACCCAGGATGGCCAGGCACCTCAGCAGGACCCCCACCCTGATCTGGGATACCCTTCAGGGCAAGCCAGCCAGCCCCCACCCATGCACCAGGCCTCAATCCTATGTAATAAAAGGATAATATGCAAATTGACACTAACAGCAGAACAACTGGGAATGACTGGTCACTATGACACACACTGACCACCAAGGGGGAAGACAGTCAATGCAGGAGCTGCCCCTGTGGTCAGTGTGCTCCCACAGGGGACCTCTGTTCAGCCACAAGCCAGGCTGATGGCTACCAGTACAGTGGTGGTGGTGGGAGCCTCTCCTGCCTCCTCAGCAGCGCTAAGGATGTCTGACTGCAGCTTAGGCCTGCTCCCTGCTGGCAAGTGGACATCCCCTGAGGGCTCCCAGGCTGCCAGAGGGATGTCTGACTGACAGCTTAGGCCTGATTCCCCAAGGAGTGGGCCTAAGCCAACAGGTGGACATCCCCCAAGGGGTCCCAGACTGCAAGAGTGCACAGGCCAGGTTGAGGAACCCCCTGAGTGCACAAATTTTTGTACTGGGCCTCTAGTCTATATATATAAAAGGCTAAGCAACTGTCAGACCATCTGACTTGCTGGTAGGTATGGCACACACTGACCACCAGGGGGCAAACACTCAATGCAGGAGCTGCCCAGCTGTGGTGACTTGGCAGCGGTGGTTCTCTGGTGACGCATCCCAGAACCAGAGAGGAGAGAGCCTGATTCCAGGGTGTGTCACCCAAGAATTGCCCTCTTGCAAACCGGGACCCCTCGAGGGATGTTGGAGAGCCGGTTTCAGCCCAATCACTGCTGGCCAGGTCGAGGGACCCCACCTGCCACAGAGACTCTGCTCACTCTGCAGAAGCCCTTCAGGCCATAGCACCACCCCAGATTTGGCTGGTAAGGGAGGGACCATGGGAGGTTGGCTCCAGGGTGTGTCTAGCTAGTTTTCCCCATTCTCACCCCACCGGCCATCTTCTAATTAATTTCCTTTCAATGTCCATAAATCCATGCACCTGGGCACTAATCCTATCTAATGAAAGAGTAATATGCAAATTGACCATCACTCCAACACACAAGATGGCCACCAGAAGATGGCTTGTAGGGGAGGGCAATTGTGGGTGACCAGGCCGGCAGAGGAGGGCAGTTGGAAGGGACCAGGCCTGAAATGGAGGGCAATTAGGGGCAATCAGGCCTGCAGGGGAGGGCAGTTGTGGGGGAGCAGCCCTGCAGGGGAGGGCAGTTGGGGAACCAGGCCTGGAGGGGAGCGCAGTTGGGGGGGAACAGGCTGGCAAGGGAGGGCAGTTAGGGGTGGCCAGGAAGCAGGAAAGGGCAGTTGGGGGCAATCAGGCCAGCAGGGGAGCAGTTAGGTGTCAGTTAGGCTGGCAGAGAGTGGTTAGGGGGTGATCAGGCTGGCAGGCAGAAGTGGTTAGGGGCAATCAGCAGGCAGGCAGGTGAGCAGTTAGGAGCCAGCAGTCCTGGATTGTGAGCAGGATCTAAGATTGGAGAGGGTGCAGGCTGGGCTGAGAGACACACACCCCCTATGCATGAATTTCATGCACCAGACCTCTAGTACTTAAATAAAATAAATAAATTTAAAATGAAATAAATAAAAATTCTATAGGTTGCCAGTCAGAAAACCAGGCAAACAACTTTTAAAAATGGGTTCCCTAGACAGATTAAAACATCAAACTGATTTCAAACTTTTCTTCAATAACTTCAGAATTTGAGGAGGAAAGATTATTATCCAATAATTTTCACCAATCCAAGCGTATGAGGCAATGACAAATCATTCTAGTAAGAAACAATAGGGATTTGATAAAGTCAACTTTTGTTACATTACTAACAAAGGCTTAGTGCAACTAGAATAAAATGAAAGTGCCACCATACAAGTTTTTTCATTAATTGTCATAAGGAGATATTACCATCGACAAGGAAGTCCAGTCTTATTTATTAATGTGCCGGATATTCAAGTCTATCCTGCAGGTCATGAGAAATAAAGGAGTCAGGAAATGTGCTCCATAAGATATGATTGCCTACTTAGAACAAAATGAGCCGGAAAAATACAGAAATAATAAGTATGTTCTCAAAGAATGAGTTTCAAAAATATAAAAAAATAGACAGAAAGAAAATACTCAGAAACAAATGGGCAACACACACATACACACAAGTAATGCTGGGAGCATATATAAAGATTTGAAGAGTTCAATATGCCATTTTTCTGAATAGGAAAATGTAATATTAAAATATCACTTATTCTAAAATCAATTAATGCATCTAATTAAATGAAAATCAGAATTCTAAAAGGCATTGTTTTAGAACTTCATGAAATGATTCTAAAGTTCACTTGAAAATATAAATGGATGAGACTGACCAAAAGATTTAGGAGAAAATGGGATAGGGATAAAATGAGGGGCATTTTGTGCTGTAAATATTAAAACTCTAATATGATACTGCACAAAGTAACTGTAAAAGATAAATGAGTTAAATCGAGTTGAATATCAGTGGAAAATTTTTCAAAGCTGTTCCCAGCCGTGTCCCAGTTAGAGTTCTCTGTAATCTGACAAGAAACCAAGGATATGGACAAGGATGGGTAACTAGACATAACACCAAGTTTACATCAGTGAGTCAAGACCCTGAATAGACCTTGTAATTGTAACCAAGGATGTTTGCGATATTTGTGGTTTGTGGTTTCTGTGAATAAAAGTTTGCTTAGCACCAAGGACGCTGCTGCTGCAGGAAGCTTGCAGCAATCAGCTGGCCAGCTCAATAAATCCTCGCTTGCTGCTTAAGACCTAATTGGAGTCGGTGGTCTTATTCTCTCAAATGTTGGTCCACAACAGTTCCAGGATAGTAAATTATCTATTTGTTACTGAGAAAAAGAAACTCTGACCTCACAAAATGCTCCAAAATAAATCCTAACCAGATTAGAATATTAAAATCATGAACATGTATAGCTAAGTATTTATTTTGCATGTGAAAAGGAAGAAATTTGTAAGCAATGGGAGAATGACAAGTAGACACTCTAGAAATTCCACAATACATAGCTTATTTAATCTACAAATAAAAGTGAAAACAAATTTTAAATATATCAGATAAATGTGGTATACTTTGCATATAAATCCATAAAATTATTAAAATTCAGTAGAAAATGGCCAAAGGACATGAACAAGCAATTCAGAGCAAAGGAAGCTCAAATGAAAGACTAATGAAAAAAATGACCAGTTTTGTTATTACTCAGATAAACAAAAATAAAAAAATAAGCTGCCTCTTTTCCTAACAAATAAAGAGCAGAAAGTCTTAAAGTGACACTACTCCAATGCTGATGTAGATTCAATGTCATGGTCAACCGCATACACTGCTGATGGCAAATTGAAATACAGGTAAACTGAAACAAACTTGGTGGTAAACGAGTTGGAAATACTGTAGTGTGTACTTAAAAGTTTTTAAGAGTAGATCCTGAAAATTCTCTCCTGCTGAAACAATTATAACTGTGTAAATATGATGGATGTGTTAACCAAACGCAAGGTGGTAACCATTTCACCATATGTCCTTACACCAAATCACATTGTGCACCTTAAACTTACACAAGGTTACACGCCAATTCTATCTCAGTAAGGCTGGGAAAGATATGATGGGGTGTAGTGTGTCAGGGAGTTCTTTTTGGCCCCATGTCAATGGTAAGCCAAAAGTTGACTAGGCATTCCTTCAGCACAAAGGATTTATTCGGGAAGAGACTGCAATCCATCTGCACGTTCAAGTTCAAGATATAATTTTGAACTTGCACAAGTCAGGTTGGAACAAGAAGGATGCTACTTACTGCCCACTCACCCTACAGCCTCAGTTCAGTGTTGTTTCTAACTGTGCACCAGAAACAGGACAACGTCGTTAGGGCAAGCAAGGGAATTGATTTACTCAACGTTAGTTTCCCTATAGGATAGGATATCGTACAGACTCTAAAAGTGGTACATAAAAGAAAAATGGGCAGTACTTAAGATAAAATTGGGCAAAGCACATCACAAAAATAGTGTATAAATAAATTCACCAGCAATATTTATACAATATTGCAATACATGGGAGGGTAAAAGACCAGAAAAAAGTACTTCAAAATGTCATCATTTATCTCTGAGTGCTGGAGCCATGAATGATTCTTGTTTTCCCCTTCCTGCCTTTTTGTATTATATAAAATCTCTATAATATGGTTGTACTGCCTTGATAATCAGGGGGGAAAGCCCATGTTATTTTTGAAAAAGGCAGAGTCTCAGAGGTCATCATGACTTTGCACTATTTGGCCTCTGCACATCAGGAAGGATAAACGCTGATTTTGACCCAGGGCACTTTGAACATAGGAGTACCAACCCAGCAAAGGTTTATTCTGAGCCAATTCAGGGCAAATGCTCTCTGTCAGGGCATCTGATGACCCTCAGACCTTTTGTCCCTGCACAAGGTCAGTGCTTCCATCCCCCTATATGACGGGTATGAAGTACGATGACCGAGCAGGGACCCTGTGGTTGGCACTGTGCTCAGTGTCACATGTTTAGCCTGTAGAGGTTTGTCTCACCCAAAGGAATGATACGTGGCAGGAAGGCAGACATGCAAACAAATATAGTGAGCACTGTAGGTAATAGATGCCCTGCTCGAGGCAGGCACACAGCGCTGTGGGAGAAACGGAGGAGCCAGCATCCAATCTGTCCAATCTCCCTGGGATACTCAGGGAAGGAAAGAACATAAATAGTATGTGATCTGAGTCTTAAAGGGTGAAGAGCCAAGTAATGGACCAGGTGGGCGGGATATTGCAGGCACAGGGGCAGAGAGAGGGAGGAGAGAGAGAGAGGTAGCAGAGAGAGGGAGGAGGGAGGGAGGCAAGGAGGGAGGGAGGGAGGGAAAGAGAATGAGAGAAAATGTCGCTACTGGTATTCTGAAAATTGTAAAGAGCACAGGAGGGTGGAAAACTGTGCCAGTCAGGGTTTCTAGGTCCCAGGTCCCTGGAACTGACTCTAACTAACCAAGGGAAAGGGGGAACTTGCTAGAAGAATGTAAGGTGGCCCCAGGAATCACCGAGAAAGTATAAAAAAGAGGCTCAGAAAGATTTAGAATGCTAGACTGGTTTCTTCTAGAAACTGCCATAGTGTTGACCATGGTGAAGCCAGTGCTTCATTCAAGACTACATTCCAGGGAAGGAGCATTTGACGGTCTAGCATGAGTCAGGTGGACATCCCTTGATCCCGGATTTTTTATGAAGAGTCAGATAATTCAAATAAAGCAACGTAATGCCCAGGCATTCAATACATTTTCTTTCATTCTCCTGCCTACAGTACCCACATGGTGGTAAGACCAACATCTAAGGAAACTGACACTCAGAAAGTACACGCCACTGATGTGCCATTTGGTGACCACATAAATGACCACAACCCACTGATCCTCTTCTCTGAGATCTCCAAGACCCCGGGAAGTCCCTGCACAGGAAGTGGCCCCACATGGAACACTCAGACCAGCATCTTGCTAGAAGCTGCTGGGAACACTTCTCCAACCCAAAGCTAAAAATATCCCATTAGTCACTTTCGAAGCACTAAGCAGAAACAAAAAGAAATCAAAATTAATTTCAATACTTACAGTGACAGCAGCAATTAAGGTGACAAGCTTTTGGAAATCACTGCCATCACAGGATATCTTTGCCTAAGGGGGAAAGATCTTGGCCTAAGGAAGGTATGATGAAACCGCCGTTCACAGCATATGGGCTACCAGCACTCAGGGGATTCGAAATGGGCGTTTCTGCACTTAATTATAATGATTCTGTACCTACTATGTGCCAAGATCTTTAAGTAATCACCTCTAGATCTCACATTAATTCAACAAAACGTATTATTGTTCTTATCTTACAGAGGAAGAAACCAAGTCACAGAAAGTCTTGATAAATTACTCAAGTTCATGTTGATGGCAAGTAGCAGAACCAAGATTAGCATCCAGGTCTTCCTCAGCTGAGAACCAAGGACCATCCCCCTGCCCTGTCATTTCGGACGATGTCTTATATCATCAGTTAAATTCAGTCTGATTCCCCAGGCTTTCTGATCTGTGCCCTGTGTGCTAGGAGTTAGGGGCTGGCTGCTAGATGTAGTTTGGATGTTCCAGAAGTTGCCCACTTTTTCTCTCCCTGCTTTTTGGTTTGTGCCACTGCAAGGGATGGATAACAAGCTCCATATAGTTATCTGAAAAAGATCCACGCGCAAGAGATGAGCATCCTGTTCTGATTCACAGAAAAAGACAGAAAAACATCATTCAAGTCCAGGCCTGGCATAAGGACATCCAAGCAGGACTGAGAGCTTCTTGCAATGCAGTCCCCTGGTCCCCTTTCCTAGAACAGTGCCTTTGGGGGTGCATTATACATCCTATTGATCATCTCCATGGAAGCCTGGGGTCACAGAGAGAGCTAAGCCAGCCTGGAGAAAACTTGCTTTTATCAGGATAATGATGAGCTGTCCTGGACTCATTACATCGCAGTCCAATTTGGGGCACATTGGAAGGCTTTTAGAAGGAAGCAGGAGCACTTACTGAGAGTCTTCATGCGTATGGCTGAGGGCAAACAAATAATAAACATGACAATAGTGATAATAACACCTCCCACCCAGAAGACACGGTGCTTTTTCCAGTCTATAGAATTTCCCCACTGCACACATTGTGACTGCTGAACCAGGAGGCCTATTGTCTGAGCACCTTGAGAGAAACCTAGAGAAGGCAGAGTCAGAACTGGTTTTCGTCATTTGGGAACTGTTGTTAGATTATCTGGTGAGATGATAAGATAGCATGAGCTTGTCTAAACAAAGCGCCCTGGGCTGCACCCACTGCATCCAGAAGATCTGAAAGACCCACATATCTGTGTTTTTAACAAGGAGCCCAGGGCATTGCTCTATCAGGGGTTCCAGGACCACACTTTTGAGAAACACTATTATCAGTGCCAAATATCTGCGAGTGGGGGAGTTTGCCAGATGTTTTATTCTGAGGCAGGGACTGGCACGTGATGACAGGAGAGTTCAGGGAGCCTGCCAGCCCCGTACCAGACTGGGCAGGCATATTGCTCGTGTCCCAAAAACCCTCACCGGGGCCAGAGCAGCTCAGCGAGAGCGTGCTTAGGTTTGGTTGTTTGAAGACTCAAACACGTCAGCGCTTTCTGCCTCACATCGCCAGGCTCAAGAAAAAGTTCTTTTCCAAAGCTGTTACATTTATTCTTTCCTGGTTGCAAATATAACGTGTACTTGTGGAAATTACCACCATGAATAAAGAAGCAACAACTGCTTTTAAGTCCCAGTCATCCAGAAAAACCACCAATAAATTATGTCTTTCCATATCACATTTTTTAATAGTCTCCTCCCCTCCCCCCCCCTTGCCATTGTTTCCTTTTCTTTAATATGAGGGTAAAAATACCTTCCTTTCAAGTTTCTATAATAGATGCTTAATAAATTACATTACACCTATTATTCAACTTCGATTATGTTTATTTTTTCCACTTGACATTCTATAATGAACATTTTCCATGTGCCATTAACTGCTCTTCAAAAACACTACTTTTAATGGCTGCATAATACACCATGATTTAATGAACTGTAATTTACTTAACTATTCTCCTATTACCGAGCTTTGAAGTGTTTTCCACATTTTTCTAATTAAATCTTTCCCCACCTCTCTGGTGTCCTTAGGATAGACTTCCAGAAGAGGCATGACAAGAACCGAGAGTATAAACATTTTAAGGCTTTTTAGGCATGCTGCCAAATTATTTTTCTGCTTTGCAGGGAGGAGTGTATACGTCCAATACCATCACCAGCCTAAAAATTACCTGGCATTTAACACTCAGGCCAGAAATGAATGCGTGTCAGCATAATAAACAGTGGAGTAATGAGGAGGAAAGACAAAACCCATTACAGATTTTAAAACCAGCAAGCGGTTTGAATGAACACACTGCGTTACTTCTATATGGGAAGAGGCTCAGATGCAGATCATTTGTAACCACTGCTCACTTTCTAAGACACCTTCATCAGGGGAAAAGCATAATTTTTCATTGGCAAGTTTCTAATATTAGTTCATATCTTGAAATCCCTTTCACTCTCCGGGTCCCCACTGCTCAATTCCAATCATCCTAAAGGGGATTGGTAATTGTAGCAATTGCACAAAATGATTGCTACCTGCAGAGGCAATCACTTCCATCACCTGCAGAACTGATGAGCAATTCATTATCAGGGATTTAATCACCATCAACCTGGGAGGAAATGGGATTTCTCATATGATTTCCAGAATGTTGTGTGTTCAACTCTCCTTGGTTCCAAATTGGCTTTCATGAATGGGCATTTGAACTCAGAC
Organism: Murina feae; assembly: GCA_004026665.1. Lineage (NCBI taxonomy): Eukaryota > Metazoa > Chordata > Mammalia > Chiroptera > Vespertilionidae > Murina > Murina feae. Next base: position 36,354 of record PVJC01000541.1, read on the forward strand.
TGCAGCAGGAGGGTAATTACACGATGGAAAGGGGGATAGAAATATTTGCATAACCTGTCTTGAATTTTTAATGTTGATTTTAAATGGGATGCTGTCTCCATGAGCGGGGTAGCATCTTCTTGGATGACGACGATAATCCTGGCAGCAAGCCCATAGCTGGTTTGTCAGAAAAGTAAAATGCTGGTCAAAACCAATGGGTAAGAACTATGTTGAGGCAATATGGGTTAGTAGTTGAACTTGGACTCCCTGGACTTAGAGACTGCCTTGTTCCTCAGCAATTACTGGGGGTAATACTTAACTATGTCATGATATTTAGTCCTTACCAATGACTTTTTAAGACACGTATCATTTTGCCTATTTTATATGATACCTTTGTGAGTTAAGGTTCAAGTCCTGATTCTCCAATTATTATTTACATGATTAAGGGCAAGTCACCTCTCCAAGCTTCATTTTCCCCTACTGTAAAATGTGGATAATAATAATACCATCTTTACTTTAATATGATGGCTGGCACATAGTGAGAGCTCAAATAATGGTGATCTTATTATTATTAACTTTTTAATCCCCACCTGAGTACATGTTTATTGATTTTAGAGAGATAGGGAGGCCTAAGCTGCAGTCGGACATCCTTAGCGCTGCTGAGGAGGCAGGAGAGGCTCCCGCCACCATCACTGTGCTGGCAGCCATCAGCCTGGCTTGTGGCTAAGCAGAGCTCCCCCTGTGGGAGTACACTGACCACCAGGGGCAGCTCCTGCATTGAGTGTCTGGCCCCTGGTGGTCAGTATATGTCATAGTGACCAGCATTCCCAGTCATTCTGCTGTTAGGGTCAATTTGCATATTACCCTTTCATTATATAGGACATTTCTTTAAGACATAATTGACTGCCTAAGGCAAAAATAATACTCATAAAGATATGTTATGAGGAAATCATTGTGCCCATTTAGAGACAGAAAACTAAGATTATTACAAGTAAAGAACTTACCCAGGGTCACCAATAGGTCTAACATCAAAGTCTTGGCCCTTTCATAAAGGTTTACATGGTTCTAACTGTGAAATTGGTTAATATTTCTTCAATGGACCAACCATATATGCAGAAATTCAGAGCCCTAGGCTTAAAAAGGTATTCAATCAACTAGAATTGATCTGAACTAACTGAGTACCTTCTTACAGGACAGAAATCTGAGGCCAACGGATAATTTCAAGTCTATTCTGGAACAATTTCCTCTCCCCCTTTATTTCTCTATGTATAATAATTCCTGGTGGTTCCTTTGATGTCTGACATTTTTCATCCTTTCCTTTCCTAGAGCAGAATTTCTCTAACTATTCTCTATGAGAAATTAATGTGTCCATTCAGTGTGTTCTGTAGTGAACAAAGTGGTATTTTATTAGTATGGTATTTGCCATACTAATCTTATCCTAGGGAACTTATTTGTGAAACTCTTAGTAATAGAGCATAAATTAAGTACTCTGTTGGCCATCAAGACTTAGGTACTCTTAGTATTTTTGCTAAACTTTGGAAAATGCATGTTTGATTGAGGTCACTGGTGACAAGAATGCCTAGATCTACTGTTAACTTTTCTAGCATCAATAAGTAAATATTGTGTCAAAACATGAGGAGGGCCCAAAAGAAAAAATTGGTTTCATCACAAGAGACTTCTGGAAACAAAACATTTCTACGTTGGGGACAAAAGTTATATTGCCAACTTGCTCTTTTTATCCTTTCTGCTAACATTTTTTATTGCTTACTATGGGATACAAGTTGTTATGTTGATGAGATAAGTGTTTGGATAGCTGGAGCTTGGGAAAGATGCCACAAAGAGAAGAGGTCAGACCAATGTTGTCCAAATGCTAATGTGCATATCAATCATGGGGAGCTTGTTAAAATTCAGATTTATATCGAATAGTCTGAGGTGGGGTCTAAGATTGTGCATTTCTGACAAACCCCCAGGCAATGCAAGTGCGGCTGCTCAATGAACTATATTTTGACCAGTGTGTATCATACCCAGTTTTGAGAAATGTGCACTCCTTGTTCTAGGCTTGAGGCTAATAGGTCTCGTGGGATACTCCCAGCAGGACTATGCTTTATTTGTACAGCTCAACTCAAAGCAAGAAGATCATAACAACTAACAACCTGTGCACCCAACTCGTAAAAGAGATAAAAATGCCCAAGTTCTTTACCTTGGATTTCTAGGCCATCCATAAATTACCTCTACCTTCCTTTAGGTTTTTTTATATTATGTGGTTCCACCCAGAATGGGGTGAGGGTTGCAAGTGCCACTTACATTTCTTTTTATTTTTAATTTAAATATTTTTTTTCAATTACAATTGATATACAATAAAGTTTATATTAGTTTCAAGTGCACAACAGAGTGTGGAATAAACTCTCAAGATGTGAATTGCTTGGTTGTGTTTTTTTTTTTGGAGTATCGGGAAAAATCAACTTTCTTCATCCCTTTTGTCTTTATAAAAGTTGTTCTTTCTCCCTGCATGCTCTTTGGCTGCTACTGAGATATTCATCTCAGATTTACTCATTCTACAAGTCCAGTTAGTTCAGGCTCTATGTTCTCTAAGAAGTCTTCTAGGTACCCCAACCACAATTAACTTTGCTCTCCTCCATTCCATGCCATGGCTACTTATATTAACACTAGAGGCCCAGTGCACAAAATCCATGCACCATAGGGTCCCTAGAGGCTATCAGCTGCTGGTTGGGGCCTCCCTTCATTCTGCACTGTCCCCTGATGGTTAGCACACATCATAGAGAATGATCAAACTCCTGGTTGGTCAAACTCCCAAGGGACACTTTGCATATTAGGCTTTTATAGAGAGAGATCATTATCGTACAGCATACTTTATATTGGAGCCATGGGCATTACATTATCTTTCCCTATTATATGCTGAACTCTTGGAGATAATGACCCTTGTCTTCTCTGTTTTTTAAACCCTTTTCCCTATAGTTCTTAATACAGAGACATACCCTAATGAATACTTGCTTAATTAGTTAATTATGGAGAAAATGTATTAGTGTCTAGAGAAAAACTTGCCATCGCCTTTTGAAAACAAAACTTAAGAAACAACTGGAGAAAAACACAAGACCAAAACTGATAAAAAAAGTAACTGTTACATACTGAGAAATTATTAAACTCCAGGTACTGTGCTAAGCATGTTTCACACATTGTCCCTGAATCCTCAATCTGAGATTAGATGTTACTTCCACTTGTAGAAGAGCAAACTGAGACTTAGAAAAGACAAATGATTTATCCAAGGTCACTGGTTCTGAAATGTAGATGTACATCATATTGCCTGGGGAATTTGAATAAATATTGATTGATGCCTGGGCCCCACCCCCAAATATTATGACTTCATTAGTCTGGGGTGAGGTTTGGATATCAGGGTTTTTTGGATACCCTGATCATTTTAGCATTCAGCCAGGGCTGAGAAGTCTGGTCCAGGACACACAACTAAGTGCATGGCTGCTGGGTCAGTTCAAATTCATGGCCATGGTTTTGAGTCTCATTGTGTGTAAGCAAAGGTAAGAGAAGTGTTACAGGAAGAGATTGGTTACAGTAGATTGGCAGAGCTGAAGATGGAGGAGGGGTCTGATTTTTACCACATTTAGATCTGGTTTTGGAATGCAGCTGGTCCAGAGAAAATGCAGGTTTCCAGGGCTTTGAGAGCAGTTGTGGCACCTGGTCATTATAGTAAATTTAGTCTGCAGGTCATGTTTGAACAAAGCTGCCTAGGTAACTCTTTTGTTGCAAGCATACAGCAAAATATAAGAAGTAACCATTATTATGCCATAGATGAGGCACAACAGAATGCCACAAACTAACTGAATAACCTCCCCCCTTTACCCCCCTCTCCCCACCATCTGCCTAGGTCCTATTTTATCTCTGAATTGCATGGCGGGCTGATCAAAGGCCTTTGAAATTCTGCATGGACACATCCTCTCCTGCAAAAGGTGTGTCTTGCCCAGGCTAATCCTCATTCTGATAAACAGCAGAGCTAATCCAGGTTCAGGAAGGCCGGACAGACCTTGACTTCTCCCAGCCAAGCAAGGTTAGGAGTCAATGTCCTAGGTGTTTGCACACAAACAGGAACCCTCTCTTTCTCAACAAATACTAGCAGAGGTAGAATGAAGGTTCAGGATCTACCCTCTACTTAGAAGCAGAGCAGAAGAAGGTTGGGGATCTGGCTCATATGGCTGAAGCCGTCTTGTTGGAGAAAGTGTACACGTCCAGAAACACCTAGGATTGCCACAACCAACAGGAGCTCACTGGAGGCTCCAGAGGAACCAAGCCTCTGGCACCTTGATGTCTGACTTCTGGCCTCCTGACCCATGAGAATATAAACTCCTGCTGTTTTAAGCCACCCAGTGTGTGGAGATTTGTCGAAGCAGTCTTGGAAAAGAACACGGTTGAGTCGCAAATTTGCACATCATACTCAGATTTCAAAGAAAATGCACCATTTCTATTTCCTAAATTAACTTGATAATCCTCACAAACCCTCATCTCAAGGGACGGTGGGTAAAACCCAAATTTAGTTTCATCATGTTAACTCTGACTGAGGTAATATTTCAATGCCTTAAGGTCACTCAGCCTTTTCTCTCCAGGGTTTCCAGTGTCTTCCCTCTCTCCTCAGAGCCACTGTCCAGGCTCTCCCACTGAATCCTGGATTCTCTGGTCCCTTGCTGCCTGGTTCCAGGAACCTTGCTTGGCAGACAACCTGGAGGCCAGTGACTGGTGAACTTGACATCTGTGCTCTCTCACTCCAGATGAGGCTTATGGTATGTCTCTCCCTGCTTCTCCACACGCTACACTTCCCTCTGGGGGTGATCACTCCCTTTCAGCTTCAGGCCAGGTGGCAAAATTCTCCATCTTTTTAAATAATTTTTTTCTTTATTGATTAAGGTATTACATATATGTCCTTATCCTCCCCATTACCCCCCAACCCCCATCTTTTTTAATATTTGTCTAACATCTTCTCTTCCATGAAGTATTCCCTGATTCTCCCAAGGAAAACTAGTCATTCTCTCTCTGCAAAACCCCTAAATCTTGTACACATTCCCATTAGCACATCTAATATTCCGTATCACATATACTTATTTACATGATGGCCCCTGTCACCTTTCTAAAGTGATCAAGTTACATCCTCCTTAACTCCATCTTCTTAGGTCAGTGGTTCTTCGCACTGACTTCACATTGAAACCACCTGAGAAGCTTTAAAAACTATGGATGCCTAGGAGAGTCCCCAGAAGTCCTGGTCTAATTAGTCTGGGTTTGGCATTGAATTGCACTTATTTACTTGATTGCGTTTGAATGCCAAGGACAATTCTAATGTGCAGCCAAGATTGAGAACCACTGCCCTGGGGCTCGGCAGAGGGCTCAGTATATTACTGTCAGCCATTTAACCTTTCTGTGTTCCTTACTGTCAATGTTCTTAACCTTGGCAGATTCTCCCTACAACTGCTGGTAGTATGAGTCACCAAATCTTCTTCCTGGAAAACTGAGCAAACCTTGGAAACAGAAGTCCCCATCTATCGGCGCTCTCCTCTTACGGTGGCTCATACAAACACCCAAGAAATAACCCTCCGAAGGAGGGGGGCTAGCTGTCGATTTTATTATTTTTGCATGAGGCCCACATATGCCCTGGGAAATGCTCTGTAGCCCATAAACGTAACTCTGAAACAGCAGCAACAACAAATCTGACAGGAGCTCCCGTAATGTTTGATTCACCAGCCTCTCACCTCACCTAGCCTTGGTCTCCAAAGACTGTTCAAACTGCTCTCTCGTAATTCCATTTAAGATGAGGGCTCTGTTATCGGAAGGACTGTATAGGTATCTGCACTCTTTTTCTCTGTTCTGACTTGGAGATTTTTCATTGTGATGCGCAGATGCAAAGCCAAAGGAGCTTGTGCATCAGGTAGATGATGGTGTAGCTGGGAACCTCCTGAGAGACCTTTGGCCTATTTCTGAGATTTTGTAGAAGGAGAAGAACCTAGAACAGTTCTCACTCTAATGAGATGTTCAGCGCTTCCCCCATCAGTTCCTCCCTCAGTGGCTTAATCATCTAAAGACAAATTAGGAATGCTCTCTCATTAATGATGTTGTTGACCCTGTTTACTTCCTGAGCCACTAATGAGAAGCCCCGCCCCCTTCCTTGTACCTAGCTTGACATGGAGGCCAGCCATCCATCTACACTGTGCTGATTTAAACATATTCTAATATACAGGCCAGGATTGGACTTAATGAAAACAGACAGATTTTTATTGTTCCCCTTTATTAGTTTGAAAACCGCATTAACCTGGGCTAGGCTGACCTTATGAAAGCCTGCTTAGGTTGGGTGAAGCCATCCTTTGCCTGAAATCATCTTCCCCGATGCTAATAACCCATCATTCAAAATGCATCCTTTGAGCCTTGACCGGATAGCTAAGTTGATTAGAGCATCATCTCAATACTCCAAGGTTGTGGGTTTGTTCTCCAGTCAGGGCACATACAAGAAGCAAGCAATGAATGCTTAAGTAAGGGGAACAACAAATCAATGTTTCTTTTTCCCTCTCTCTTTCCCTTCCCCTGTCTCCCTAAAATCAATCATTTTTTAAAAAAAGCATTCTTTGATATTTAGGGCCGCTAGTATAGTGTCAGCTAGTGTAGTATCCCCATTGGTGATAACAACAGCCTCCCAGGGACAAGGGTAAAATCCATGAACAGGGGGTGTATAATGCAATTCACCACCTGTCGTATCAGAGGTGAGGAAGGAGAGGAGAGGTAAGAAGGGATAGAAAGGTGGTTCTGGTTGGATAGAATCCAATGTCAGATCTGAGGTGGAGTGAGAAAACCAGATCCAGGGTGAGCTCAAAGACGTGGGCATCGAGCGTTCTTATTGAGCACAAAAGGAATAGACTGGTCACTTTAAAGATGTAGACTTAAAGAAACAGTACAGAGAACTGATAATTATAGTTAGCAGGTAGCAAGCATTTTCTATGGATCTGGCACTGATCTGAGAGTTTTACGTGCATTGTCCAATTTAAGGAAAGTACTACTATTTATTTTCACCCGTATGTTACAGACGAGGCAACTGAGGCTTAGGAAAGTAAGAAATTTGCCTGTAGTCACACAGCCAAGAAATGGTGAAGCTTGGAATTGAACTTCAAATGGTACAGTTGACTATTACTTTATTTTGCGTCATTAATAGGGATCTTGAAATGAATTATTTTCGAGGGGTTGGGGGGAGACGGTCTTAGCATCCAGGGACCGTTTGAAGAGTAGGTGCTGAGAGAGATGAGACAGGGTGCACCAAAAAAGGCCCCACACATTTGTCTCAGTCTAATCTGGTCTTGAGCTGGACTTTACCTCCATCTCTGACCATAATGTGATACCCATTTCAGGTATCATGATATGGCCACACCTAGTCTTGCCCACTGGACATTCATTTCTGAACACTGACAAGTGGAAGTCATACCACTCCATCAACTGGCGGCCAACATAAGCCACAGTTGTAAGACCATGTTTGGTCTCTCAAACATAGCCTCATTGACCTAACTGCAGTGCTCATAAAGCCAATATCTATTAGTCTGGTGTCGAGTTTCTCAATGTTAGCATTATGGACATTTTGGGGTGGCTAATTCTTCATTGTGGGGACTGTCCTGTCCTCATAGGGTGTTTAGTAACACCCCTGGCCTCTGATGAGATGTCAGTAGCACCCGTGGACCCAGTTGGAACAACGAAAGCTATTTCTAGACATTGCTAAATGACTCCTAGCAGGCAGTATCAGCCCCAGTTGAAAGACACAGTATAGTTCCCAAAGTTTAGTGTGCATCAGGGGCTTGATAAAAGAAATTTCTGGGCCTCATCCCCCAAGTTTCTAACTCGGTAGCTCTAGAGTGGGTCTAAGAAATTGTATGTCTAATAAGTTCTAGATGATGCTTAAACTATTGGCACATGAACCACTTTTAGATCCACTGAATTAGTGTGTTGTGTTACGCATCCAGAGCCACGCACATCTCTGATACTGAAAAGGCACAGTAGGGGGGTCCTGGGGAGCTCTTCCTCACCTGCTAGAAAGACAGCACACTGACTTAGACACTGACTTCCTGTAGAAGTGGCAGGTAGTGATAAGAAACCTAAAGTTAGATTCAGTAAACAGGAACTCAAGTCTGTAGAAAACCCAACACTGGACGAATTCTTTAAGTTCTCAAAGGTCCAGTTTCCTAACCTGTAAAATAAAGCTGAGAACAAAGGACAACCCACTTACCCTGGATTGTTCGGTAACTCGGGGAACTAACAGTGTCCCCCAAACGTTGACCACCCTCAAAACACATCATAATTTATTACCACCACCTGAACTAAATACTTCTCTTTAAATCAACTGACTAAAAAGGGAGGAGAGGGAGGTTTGAGGGCTTAATTTTACTTCATCATAATTATAATACTGTGAAACCATGGTTTTCACTTGATAATTATGCTTTCCCTAATATACATTAAGATAACGTATTACAAAGCTCCATGTACCACTTAAAATCCTCTCATATGGTTCATGTTATCACACTTTGGGGAGCGCTGAGCTATTTGTAAGGGAGCTTTATAAGTAGCAAAATGTTGTACAGATTCAAGGTGCTGTTATCAGCTTGTCTAGATAGGGAAGGTGCTGTAACAGTCTAGAAAGTGAGAGAAATAATGAGACCGAGGTGGCCTTCCGGGGGCAGCTAATGCAGCAAGTGTTTCCATTCTGTCCTTGAAGTTTGGCTGTATGTCAGGAATGGCCACTTCACCTGTTATCCCATCACTTACGCTCTTAAGAGCTCTTCCTAAAATGCTGTAATACCGCTTCAAACAGGAGATGATGAATTACAGGGGCAGAGAAAATTGGAGCCAGTTGGAGTGTACTTGACACTAACACGATCCACCTCAGTTTCAGTTATTATTCTTGTAATTGTCAAAAACAGGTCTTACCCCCTAAGGGACCAACGGATGGCTTCAGCTCAGCACCTCCTGGAGAGGACAGCACTTGGGAGCCTTGCCACTGTCCGCCCGTGGGAAATGCTGCCTCCCTCCCCTGCCTGCCTGTGATCATGTGCCTTTTTGGTGTCAGTGTCTTCTTGGAATAGGCTCAGGTCCTCAGGAAACTGCTTTTCATGTTAAATCAGTGGCTGTCCCTTCTGTGTGCATTAGACTCACGTTGGAAATTCTGTAGAAAAGCTTTGGTGCTTGTTCCTACCCTAGATTAATTGGAATAAGAATCCCTGGGGGTGGGGTCAAAGCAGAAATATGAGATAACTTTTTACTAAAAACTCCATATGTGCACCCATAACTAAGAACACAGGTTTAAGGGAAGGAGAAACAACATCAGGAAATACCTTGAGCCTTCTTGTAACCAAAGGACCTCTAACCTTAGAGGTAAGTACACACCCATTTCAACTCTAAGCAAAACTCCATGAGCTTTAACCATGTCCCCTCGAGCTCATACACTGGCTTTTCCTCCTCTCCAAATGGCAACTCACCCTGTTTTCCACCTCAGGACTCAAAGACAGAAATGAGTAAACACTGTTGAATGGCCAGTACTACAACCTGCTGCATTTATTGAGCATTTACTTCCCCCCAGCCACAAAGTTCCATGGCGGGCTGTCATTTTCATCCAACATTACTCCCAGCCTCCAGACGCAGAAGCTTGGACTAGGGTTGGACACAAATCTAGTTAGGCCAAGTAATCCCTTCCTGGAAAATAGAGAACTTGAAGATGGCTGAGATGGAGGGAGAGAAAGGGAGGACAAAGTAAGGTTCTGCATGAATAATCTAGTTACAAGTAAACAAGAAGTACCAGCAGTCATTCCTTTTTTTTTTTTTTTTTTTTTTTCATTTTGTGGGAAATAAACGAAGCTGAATGCAATGAACAAAAAGACTGTAGCAAACACAAAGTTAAGCTCATATAATGGAGAGGTTACAAGGCCATTAAGACCATGATAATTCCCATGTGCTCCTGAGACCCGGATCTGCTCTTGGGCAGTGTGAGGCGTTAGTATTATTAAAATTAACTCCTCATTTTGCTTAAGCTAGTCTGAGGGGTTTCTGTTAATTGTGATAAAAAGAAATCAACATGACCGTGCATAGGATATAGAGGAGGAGTGCAAAGAAATATATGACTTGGGCAGATCCCCTGTGGGGAGTTACAATCTGGAAAACACAATAGAAAAATGAAAGGTTTGGAGTCAGGCACAAGTGAGCTCAAACCCTCACTCACCAGCAGTGTTATTCAGGATGGTTATTTAACCTCCATGATCCAGTTTCTTCATCTCTACCAAGGATACCAATATGTCACGTGCATGTTGTGAATTTGAAACTCTAGAATACTGCCTGGCATTGCACAGGGGTCTCACTAACAAGAATTCCTTTCCACATCTTAGAACTAGAAGGGATCTTAGAGAACAAAGAGGAGAAACTGCTAAGGGCTTTCCATCCAAGATCTGAATATGACCTTGGTTTCATGTGATTATAACCTCCTCACCTCTCTCCTTGTTCATGGCTAAGGGAGAAGAGGAGGGGTGCCATCACACAGCCCAAGGAAGCCATTCCCACACTCCTGACCCCATGCAGCCCACAGGGCATCAGAGTAGCCAATTAAGCTGTTTTCTCCTAGAAGTATTCAGGTGGAAAGGGGTTGGAGTGGAAAAAAAGAAAATATTCACTGCAGTATGTGCTTTGAAATTCTTATTCTAAAATAAAAATCAGAAACAATTAGGTGATTGAATTAAAATTCATAAGGATTCTCATTAAAGGTTTGATTTTTTTTCCCCTCATATGAATCCCAAATAACAGGAATGTTTAGACTTTGGAGCCAGGCAGAGCTGGGTTCAAATTTTGGCTTTGTCACTTATTAGATTAGTGGTTTGCAGCAAGCCACAGCCTCTGTGTTAGCCTCAGTTTAGACAGTTAGGAATTAAAATGCCTAATTCATTGGGTTGATTAAAGGAATTAATAAGATTCTCACAAAGTCTCTTCAAAATGCCCAGTACATGATATGTGCTCAATAAATATTGTCACCTCTCCTCTCCATACCTCTTAAAGCTTTAGTGTGGATCTTTAAAAAAATGTGTATTTTAGGGTCTGACACAGTTGAGTTCAAGTTCCACTTTTGATCTGATTACTATGTGAAATTGCTTACCATTTCAGACCCTCAAGTGCTTTCTCTGTTAAAAAGATTCTTTTCCTATTAAAAGGATCATAATTTTTCTCACACAGATCTCTTTTCCTTTCTTTCTTCCTCACAGATCATGACTTTCTTCAGGTACCATGACTTTTCCATGCTTCCAGAAGACTGCTATCACCCTCAGCTCCAAGGGTGACCTGATGGGTCTGGAGGAAATCCTATTCTCTGACTGGTTCAGAATGAGCATGTGACACAATGTTGGTTAATAAGACAAGAGCAGAAGATCAGCTTGGCTAGTGTGGCTCAATGGTTGAGTGTTGACCCATGAACCAGGAGGTCACAGTTGGATTCCCAGCATTACAGGCTTGATCCCCAGTAGGGGCCATGCAGGAGGCAGCCAGCCGACCAATGATTCTCTCTCACCATTGATGTTTCTATTTTTCTCTCCCTCTCCTTTCCTCTCTGAAATTGATTTCTAAATTTTAAGAAAAAAAGAGCAGAAGATAACTGGGGAATTCTGGGAAAAGTTCCCTCCTTTCAAGAATCTCTTTCATTCCTAGCTGTTATCTGGTCTAGATGTGATGCCTATAACTATTTCAATCATCTTGTGACCAGCCTCTGAGTGAAGCCAACATGAGGAAAGAAGAGCAGAAAGATAAAAAGGAATTAATAAGATTCTTGTAAAGTGTCCTCAAAATGCCTAGTACATGGGCCTGGATCCTTGGATCCCTGTTGATTCTCTAAATCAACCTACAGTGAGACCTGCTTTACCTCTGAGTTTCTAGTTACAAGCAATAACAAGTAACCTGCCATTTAAGCCAGCAGGAAGTGCAATTTCTTTTACCTATACTCAAAAGTATCCTAAATGATGAGAGTTAATTAAGATACCACATGTAAATCACTTGTCACAGTCAGGTCTGACACCCCAGTAAGGGCACAACAACAATTAGCTCTTATCATTGATGCCATCAGAATCATTATCATCATTACAAGTTAACAATAATAAAAACAACAACAGCAGCTAGAAAAATAATAGCTAAGGCTTTCCATGTGCCAGACACAGTTTTAAGTGCTTGACATCCTTTAATTATTTAATCCTCATGACAACCCCATGGGTAGATGTCATAATTATCCCAGTTTTACAGATGGAGAAAATGAGGTTCAGAGAGACTAAAAAATTTCCCTAAGGTCACACAGCTGGTGGGTGATGGTGGCAATATTTAACCCCAGGCAACCAAGCACCAGGGTCCATAATGCAGAGGGAGGCCACAAGGAAACCTGATTTGACCTTCTGATACGGCCTCTCCTCTTCTCTCTGGCTTCTAAGAAAAATCAAGGATGATGAATAAGTTCCCTTGGGAGGGACCACCATGAGGTAGAGAGGGGGCTGATTTTGAAGTCAGAGATATATTTGTGACCTCAAGGAAGATCACATTACGACTCAATCGCCAACCTGTAGGGTAGGGGAAATACTCACCTTGTAGGGTTGCTGTGTGGACTAGGTAGAATGCTTCATATTTTGGGCAGCTCAGAACCTAAACAAGAGCTATTAAATATGAACTATCACAGTATTTGAGAATTTTCCTACCTTTTCCCCATTTACCTGCTTTGTCTCACTTAGTGATGACATTAAGAGGAAGAAGACTTAAGGAGACTATTTGAAGGCCAAACAAGTCGTCAGTTACCACTGTAATTTAAATCCCTTCCTCTGCTCTGCCCTCCAAGGAGTCTGACGATCATTCCTGTCCAGGGTTTCATTTCAACCAAAGCCAATTTGACTCACCATCTATCTCTGTGTCAATACGAGCAGAACGAAAACCAGCTGTCACCACCAACTCGCCCCTGCTCTGTACAGGTCATTAACTCCGAGGACAACATCCCAGGATTCTCAGCCAATCCCAGCCCTGGATGAGGCTGCAGATGCCAAGAACCTTCTGAGTAACCTCAGGGGATGACCTTTGAAGGAAGAAGCTACATGACCAGGGCAGAAGAGGTAACATACGGCAGAAATGAATAAAGAATGATGTTCAGATTCGGGAATCATACCAAACCAGAGCACAGGTTCTGGAATCAGGCAGATGTTGGCTCAAATTCAAGGTGCCCTGTGGCCCTAGGCAGGTTGCCTCAGTTTTCTTGCCAATATAATGGAGTGACACTATATAAACAGGCTAACCGAAATAAGGCTGTCCTCTGAAGAACAAATTTTTTTCTCATGTGCCAAAAGATTGGAAAGTATTAATGCTTCACATGGCTGCTTCCCAGCATTTCTTTTCCTTCTTGCTTCCAAAAATTCAACTCCTTCGAAGTTCATTCCAAACCGTTATCCTCCACAGCCCTTTCTTTTCAGTCACTCTTTCATTGAAGAGTCCCACACTTGAATCGCCATCTTCCTGTCAACCATTATTCCTGCCATCCTTCATTAGGACATCAATATTAAGTAATTACCTATCCAATCATTCATTCATGGACTTCCAGGACCTCCACAAACCTCATCTGCCTCAGCCACCCATTTACATGGTTACACCCTAGAACTTTGAGTGCGCTGGATCTAAGATCTCCAAGTTAAATTAAGAAATCCATTATCTGAGTGCACCCCCCTTACCCTTCCAGCTCACCCCTTGTGGAACTCCTTAATCCAATAATTCTTCCTTAGCATTTAGGTTGCTCATCTAAGGTCCCCATCTCTATCTCACTATTGATCAACTCTTGTCCACCGTAACATTTTTCACACAATTTACATTTATGGTCAAGCACTCAAGCATATCAGTTTGGGGTAACCTTAATTCTTTACCTCCTATTTGCTCTACTTTTGTCTCCCTAGGCAAGCACAGGTTCAACCCAATACTTTGCCTCATCTGTGCCTGCAGCCCAGCAGCTCAATTTCATTGGAGAAACACATACCCAGCTGATGGAACTCACTTCATTTACCCCAATGGCCATAGTCCTACCAGAAAATCCTTTCCGTGCTTCCCTGGAAAGTTTGCCATTTTATTTTTCCAGGATGACTATTTAACATCTCCAAAAACCTCAATGCCTCTTCTCCCATCCTTGGAAAAGTGATCATCTTACTTTTATTTCACTGACAATTTAGAAGCATTTAAAGAACTTTTCCATCTCACCCTATCACCAAATTTACAAGCATCTGTAAGAATAACTCTGCCCTAACCAGTTTGACTCAGTGGACAGAGCATTATTAGTCCATGGACTGAAGAGTCTTGGGTTCAATTCTAGTCAAAGGCACATGCCTGGATTTCGGGCTCGATCCCCCTAGTAAGGGGTGTACAGGAGGCAGTCGATCAATGATTTTCTCCCATCATTGATGTTTCTATCTCTCTCCCCATCTCCCTTCCTCTCTGAAATCAATCAATCAATATATATATATATATATATATATATATATATATATATATATATATTTTTTTTTTTTTTTAAAGACTAATTCTGACTTCCTTGTCATGCTGGGTGAACTATCTATTGGAAACCACCACCTACACTATGACTCTTTCCTCCTCAAAGACTTAATTGCTTCAATTTCCCTTTCTCCTGTACCAATTCTCCCCTCATTATGGGCCATTCCCATATGCATGTAAAGAAGCTATGGAACTCTCCTTTTTAAGAACACTTCCCTTGTAATACATATCCTTCCATCCATCATCCCATTTCTCTTTCCTTTTTACAGCCATTACCCCACATTCCAGACTTAATGTAACCATATCCATATTACTCTTATCTACGCCATTCCAATTACCAAGTTTGCCAACAACCTCCATATTGTCAAAATTAAGTCAATCTCAGTGTCCCCCCTACCCCCGCTTACAAGAATTTTCCGCTATTCCTAACACTTTGGGCCACTCTTCCTTCCTCTAATACCATCTTCACCTGATTTGGAGATGCCATGCTCTTCTTCACTGGAAATTCCTCTTTATTCTCTTTTGCTGGATCTCCCTCATATACCAACTTCTAACTGTTGAAATGCTCCAAGGCTCAGTCCTTAACCTCATCTTCCCTTTCCTCCTCTCTGTTCTCCTCTTCACCATCTAAACACTCTTTCCCTAGATGGCCACATCCATTCTTACTATTTTAAATATCACATGTATGTTGATAAGCCCGGAATGAATATTGCTAGCCAAGCTTTCCACATTACTCCATGTTTACTCAACTTTCCAGTTGTTGATTTAAAATCTTTATGTAGACATCAATGGGCATCTTAAATTTCTTAGATCAAAAACAGACCCTTTAATTTCCCTGAGGAAAAATTACTTAGTATCAAAAAAAAAAAAAGAATAAGGTCAGTTTAATCACTTACCACTACCTTCATCATAACTCTGAAGAAGGCAGAGAGCTACAAACTATGGCCCTTGGTCAAATCTGGCCCCACCATCTGTTTTTGTAAATCAAGTTTTATTGGAAAATAGTCACCCTCATTAGTTTGTATATTGTCTATGGCTGCTTTCATGCTACAATAGCAGAACTGAGTGGTTGTGACAGAAAACATTGCCCCACAAAATATAAAATTCTTATCATCTGGCTGATTACAAGAAAGGCTGCTAACCACTAACTAAGCCACCATTGTTTCATACTTATGGGACTCCCATGGTCTCCCAGTTGGTAGTCTTTCTTCAGTTATGGTTCCTCTTCTTCACCCAGAAGTCAGAATGATGCTCTTAAACCATAAATCAGATCTTGTCAGTCTCCTAATTAAAAATCTTTAATTTCTCTATCATTTTTGCAATAAAAACTACACTCTGTGTCATAGGCCTGTAGGGCCTTAAATGATATGGACATCCTTTCCGCTCTAACTTTATTTCCTACAACTTTCTTCTTACTCATGGACTCCAGCCACGTAGCCTTCTTATTGTTTCTCATATAGGACAAGCTCTTTCACTCTTCGGGGACTTTGCACTTGTCTTGCCATCTGCCTAAAGCACCTTTTATCCACATAGTCCCGTGGCTGCTTCTTTTCCTCACTCAGGTCTCTGCTCCAATATCATCTCCTCTCCTGTAAGAAGTCTCTTCCCATTTGACAGGGATTTGTCTCTCTAATTCACTGCCATGTCCATAGCACCCAACACATTGTAGACTCTCAATACATAAGTGAGGAATAAATGAACAAATGAGTCCTAACATAGAAGCAGATAGGATTGTGGTAGAACAAAGCACAGGCACTTAGCCCATCCTAGCACTGAGACATGGCTAAAAAGCCAGAAAATAAGGCGACAGTGGTAGGGAAAGAAGATTTTCCAGAAAAGAAGAAAACATGTGCAAAGATGGGAACCATGAGAGAAGGCAGCACAATTAGGAGAGCACAAGTAATAGGCACATAGAGAATATATGATAGATATACATACAGATCATGATTTGGGTATTGGAATAGGCATAGTAAAGATGATGAAAGACCTTGAATATCAAGTTAAGATATTTATATTTTTCCAAGGTCATTTTAGAGTTAATGAAAACTAACTAGTACAATGGCATGACCAGAAGTACTTGTGTCCAGCACTCATGCTGTCCTACTCCAAATTTCACATTCTGTCCCCTCTATTAAGAATAGTTCATATAAGGTTTTTAGTATCAAGGGTCTGTTTCTAAAGTCAAGCTTAAAAATTTCTATAACCTTTCATGACTAGGTCCCATTTCTGGAATTCCATAACAAGGTAATTACCTAAAAATGCTAGAAGAGCTATCTATGCACAAAAGTACTTATCACTGCATTATTTACAATAGGAAAAATTAGAATAAATTAAATATTTTCAGAAACAAAATTGTTTAAAATATATTATATCTATTCATTGTTGTTATAAAATCATTAAAATAATGTATTTCTAGAAGGACAGAAAAACAGTCAGTGTTTACCAGGGACTGGTGATGGAGAGAGAGGCTGATTTAAAAGGTTTATGAGGGGACTTTTAGTAGCAATGAGGCTGTTTTATATCTTGATTGTAGTGGTTATATACATTTGCCAAAATTCAAAGGACTGTGCACTAAAATGGGTAAATTTTATTGTGTGTAAAATATACCTCACACATCCCGAGGGAAATTTTGAAACTATATTTTAATGATTTTGAATGCTATTGAAAATTACATATGTCCTATGAAATAATATTAAGTAACATAGAAATTATGCATAGAAAAAAAACGCTAGAGGAAACTGTGTCAAAATACTAACAATATATTATCTTTTTTTGTGGTGGAAGAGCAAATGTTTTCTACCTTTTATTATTCTTTTCTGTGCTTCATTCTAATGATGAAACAAGTACATTTTGCTTTGAAATATGTTAGATTGTGAAGTTTTCTCACTTGGCACTTTGCTTGGCATCTGTGATCTATTGGAGAGGAAATGGTGTTAGGACCTCGGACAGCTCCTTGGTATTTGCGAGGTGGCTTTCCCAGAGATTCAAACAGCTGCCCCTTCCCATCACCCAAATGCAACTCCTTGGATCAGGAGACATAGCGTTTCTCTCAAATGGCTCTGTGATTGAATGTTCTAAGCCAGCAAACACACCCCAGTCCCTGACTCCCTCCCCACGATTCATGAACGACTGTGAGACACTCAGAATACTTGGTGACCACAAGAGAAAAATGGTGTTATTATCTAGACACCTGAAGTAGACAATTTCTTCAAAACCATTTCATAAATCATATGTTAGAGTCTGTCAGAAAATATATATTGCAAACAGCAATAACAATTGTCTACTTTTCAAAATGGATTTGGAACTTCCATCTAACTCCATCAGAAACGTTCCCCCCAATGCAACGTGTGTTTTTGCTTTATCTAAATGGTTATGATGGACTGAAGTGGTAGTGAGGGAGAAACACCCTAATGAGGACAAACAGAGAAACCAAGAAACAAGATGGAAAAGCTATAATAAATTATAGATTTTGATAAATTACCCCACACTGTCGAGTTTTCAATTACTGAAACACACAGTTTACACAAGTAATTACTGAGGAAATTACCACAGAAGTACATCCATTCATTGAATTATAAGGCATCAATTCTCTCCCCTGATTGCATCTTTAGTTCCAAGGATGTTGATCACAGCTTCACTCAAAACTTTAATAACACAATCTTTTTGTTATTATTATTAAAAAACATCATTGGATGTAAAATGTGTACAGGGATGATAAGAAAAGACTTATTAAGAATAAAAATGGCTTCAATGAATTAATTGCAAAACCAGGACTTTGACAGTTGGGAGTTGGCTTTCTGAGGTCCTTTGACATCACCTTGGAGATGACTCATGGAAGGTAAGGTCAAGCAACCAATGTATCTTGTTGATGTTGGAGTGTCATGTAACATTAGGAATGGATGGACCTTTAAGGGCCTTTAGTCTAACTTTCAACCCAATGTTATCCTTTCCTCAACTTAGTATCTAATTATACATACACTAACATACATGTCTTCACACACATTAAATCTCTAATAGAAGACACCCTTGGTGTCCTCTTATGTTCCTTTACTCTGTTTTTGTTGTTGTTGTTATTTTAAAATAAACTTTATTGAAGATGTAATTTTTTTAATCCTCACCTAAGGATATTTTTTAATTGATTTTTAGAGAGAGAAACAAACCAATTTGTTGCCCCTTTCACATGCCCCAACCAGGGCCTGGGCCTGGAGGAGCCTTCAACTGAGGTACATGCCCTTGTCCGGAATGGAATCCCTGAACCTTTTGGTCTAGAGGTTGACACTCTATCCACTGAGTCAAATTGGCTAGGGCTGAAGATATAATTTACATACAGTAATAATCATCCATGTAAGTGAAGTTGGATGACTTTGGATACATGCACCAGAGTAACCATCATATTCAACTTATGGAATATGTCCATCATCCCAGAATGTTCCTTCATTACTATTCCCAATCAATACCTTTCCCACCTTATCCCCGAAACAATTACTTTCTGTCTTCTGTCACTAGAGTTTAGCTTTGCTTTTTCTAAATTTTCATATAAATGAAATTGTACAGTATGTTCTCTTTTGTATCTATCTTCTTTCTCTTAGCATAATGCTTTTGAGATTTATCCATGTTGTTGCATATAACAATGGTTTTATTTTTTTATTGCTGAGAAGTATTTCATTGTATGAATGTATTAGTTGGTGGACATTTGGGTAGTTTTGTGTTTGAGTGTTGAGGAGCAGCATATCTTTCATAAGGTTGTTAAGATCTGCACCACCCTCTGGTTCAACCACCATCTAATTCAACTACCATTGATTGAAAGAAGAGACTGCTCAAGTGAGAGGTGATGATTCTTAGGAACTCATATCCATGAGTGGATCAATCACTCAGAAGAAAAAAAATGGTCAACTCAAAAAACAAAGTACAAGAAGGAATCCAACACAACTGTAGAATTTCCAGGTTAGGGGATATAGTGGATTGAATAATGTTTCCCCCAAAATTCATGTCCACCCATAATCTCAGAATGTGGCCTTATTTGGAAATAAAGTCTCTGCAGATCAATTGAGGTAAGGATTGAGATGGGATCATACTGGATTAGGATGGACCCTTATAAGAGATGTAAAAAGGACTCAGACAGACACAGAGAAAAAGATCATATGAAGGCCAAGGCAGAGATTGGAGTAATGTTGCCACAAGCCATGAAATGCCTGGGGACACCAGAACCTGGATAAGTCAAGAAAGAAATCTCCCCTAGAGACTTCAGAGGAGCCTGGACCTGCCAACACCTTTATTTCAGACTTTTGGCCTCCAGGACTGTAAGATAATAGATATCTATTGTTTTAAGTCACCAAGGTTGTGGTAATTTCTTACAGCAGCCCTAGGAAAGTATTATGGGATGATTGCCCAAGAATAGGAAATAAACTTCCACAACCACACTGCCACTTATTAATAATTACAAAGTACCCACAAGGTGGATAGCATTATCTCCATTTTACAGGTGAGAAAACTAAGTATCAGAGCTGGTAACTGCCCACTCACAAAGTTCACAAAGTTTCTAGCTGGCAAAGCAGGATTTGGACTCAGGAAATCTTTCCCCTGCCTCTGAGGCCAAACTAAAATAAAGTATGGTTGTGGAACTCACAAAAAATAAGTATGCCAGCACTTGCCTCACTCAGAATAATCCATCCTTTCTGCTCTGCCCCCTCCCCCCAAACAAGAATTGAAGATGCACAAGTATATCAGTCCAGCCTCTTCAGGCTGCAAGTAGTCTAAGTTCACTTAACTAAATCAAAATAAGCAACTGAACTCAAAAGGGGGATTTGTTGGCTGACATAATAAAAATTCAAGGGGTAGTCCAATTTAGGCATGATGAGTCTGGCCTCAAGTGACATCATCAGGACAGTCTCAGTCTCCTCATCCTTTAGGCTTCCCTGTGGTGGACCATGTCAGGCAGGTGCTGCTTGGTGATGGCCACCATCAGCAGGGGGCTTTGCACCCAACAATCTAGCAATTCCAACAGCAATCGGAACCTAGGTCAGTCTAATTCCAAAGCCTTTGCCATTTCACTGCATCATTCTGACTTCAACATTTTACCCATTAGTTATTTCACAAATATTCATTGAGCACCTATTCTGTACCAGGTGCTTTGCACAGTGCTGGGGACACAGCAGTGAACAAGATGTGTGAGATCTCTGCCTTTAGTGAGGGCATTATTCTTAGGGGTGGGTGGGGTGATGGATTTAGATAAAAGAAAATGATTATGAACAATACATTATGGTGTACTGTTCAGTGGTGATAAGTGCTAAAATAAATGAAATCGCATTATGATCCTACATAATAAAAGGCTAATATGCAAATAGACCAAACGGTGGAACAACAGAACAACTGGTCATTATGACACATGCTGACCACCAAGGGGCATGCGTGGAACATGGTAGGAGTGGACAGCAGGAAGCAGAGCATCAATCATGGCAGGATAGTGGAGCAGGTGAGGAGGAGCACCAGACCAAGCAGGACGCCGGTTGCTGTTATGGGGCGAGCCTCTGGTGGTTACTGAAAATTCTTTGCTCCCGTGCACTGTGGTCCTGTCCGGCACTTGTATCTGCTGCCAGCGCTGGCCCCGCTTGCACCCACGGCTGGCGCCCAGTGCTGGTCCTGATGGCTCGGCGCTGTCAGCAGGTGCAAGCAGCAGCTGCTGGCCCTGATTGCCTCTGAGGACTTCTCCACCTTTCCCCACTCCTGAGTGGCTACTGGGGGCAGCAGCTGCCACTTGCACCCACTGCTGGCTCTGGCCTCAATTGCTCTGTGCCATCAGTGGGTGCGAGTGGCAGCTGCTGCCCCCAGTAGGACCAACACCATAAGCACTTGAGAGTGGCAGTGACAGGAGATTCCAGGCAGGGGTGCAGAGCATGGGCCAAGACCCGCCCCTTTGCCCACTGCAGCCTCGTGGCCCACAATTTCTTTCAAGGTGCACAAATTCATGCACTGGGCCCCTGGTATCCAATCTAATAAAAGAGTAATATGGAAATTAGGTCTCACTCTGTCACAAAGATGGCCGCCCCCATGGCCACAAGATGGTGGCACCCATAGCCATCTCTTATCTAATAAAAGAGTAATATGCAAATTAGGCATCACTCCATCACAAATATGGCCATCCCCATAGCCACAAGATGGCGACATCCATAGCCACATCCTATATAATAAAAGACTAACATGCAAATTAGGCATCACTCTGTCACAAAGATGGCCGCTCCCATGGCCACAAGATGGAGTGCCCAGTCCGGCTCAGCCTGCCACTGAAGTGGGTCAGGCCTGTTAGCCAGGCAGGTGGCGGGGGAGGCAGGGGGCCCCAGGGGAAGAACAGGTGATCAGAGGGGGCTGGGGGTCACCTGCCCAGGCCAGAGGCCTTCACCAGAGGCCTCAGGCATGGGCAAGGGTGGAGCCAGAGACTGGAGAGGGCAGGGGCAGAGCCGGTGATAGGAGGGGTATAAGAGTACCCTACCCAGACCTCAGGCCTGGACAGGGGCAAGGCCAGAGATCACAGGGGCCTGGGCTCTGCAGAGCCAAAGATTGGAGGGGGAGGGGCGGAGCCTATGATCACAGGAGTCTGGGGGTCCTCTGCCCAGGCCTGTAGCCTTGGCCACAGGCTGCAGTGGGTCAAGGGTGGATCTGGCAATGGCAGGGGCCTAGGGATCTTCTGCCCAGGCCTGCAGCTTTGGCCAGAGGCTGCCAGTAGGGCAAGGGCAGAGCCGACGATGGCAGGGGGCAGGATCAGAGCCAGTGATCACAGAGGCCTGAGCTCTGTGAAGCTGGCGATCGGAGGGGCTTGGGGGTCTTCTGCCTAGGCCTACAGCCTCAGGCAGAGACTGCAGGCCTGGGCAGGGGCAGAACCAGTGATCGCAGAGGACTGGGGGTCCCTTGCCCAGGCCTGCAGCCTTGACCAGAGGTTACAGGCCTAGGCAGGGGTGGAGCTGGGATTGGAGGGACAGGGGTGGAGCCAGTGATCAGAGTGAACTACAGAGGAAACACCTTTTCTTACTGCTCATTGGATAAGCTCCCTGTATGCCACTGGTAATATTCTTAGTAACTTGGGTAATAAGAATCCAAAACAGCAATCTAGGGTTTTTCCACCATACTCCTGGAGAAAAAAAATGAAGGTCCACTGCTGGAGGGCTAAGAAATGTCATTCTGCCCTAGCCAGTTCAGCTCAATGCATAATGCCTCAGCCTGCTGATCACAGGGTCTGGGTTCAATTCTGACCTAGGTTGCAGACTCCTCCCTGGCCGAGGCCCAGGTCAGGGCTCATGCAGGAGGCAACTAATCAAAGTGTTCCTCTCACTTTGATGTTTCTCTGTCTTTCCCTTCTCTTCCACATTCTCTAAAAGTCAATGGAAACATATCCTCAGGTGAGGATAAAAAAAAAAAGAGTCGTAACCGGTTTGGCTCAGTGGATGGAGCATTGACCTGCAGACTGAAGGGTCCTGAGTTTAATTCAGGTCAGGGGCTTGTACCTTGGTTGTGGGCACATCCCCAGTGGGGGGTGTGCAGGAGGCGGCTGATCAGTGTTTCTCTCTCATCACTGTTTCTAGCTCTCTATCCCTTTCCCTTCCTCTCTATAAAAATCAATAAAATATATTTTTTTAAAAAAATAAAGAAATGTCATATCCTATGAAAGACACATCTTGAAAATGCCTAAAGAAAGTTGTCATTTTTTTCATGGTGAAGGGTTTGGAGTCCATTTTGATGAAAACACCTTGGGGGCTGTAGTAACTGGCAGTGGCTGCAGTAGCGGGGTGATGGGGTTGTGGCTTCCCCTGATTAACCCAGTCGCCTCCTACAAAGGGAGGCCAGACTGTGGCTTACACCCGCTCCCCAATGGGAGCAGGGAGCAGGCCTAAGCCATAGTAGGACACTCCCTGAGGGCTCCCAATATGTGAGAGGAAGCAGGCTGGGCTGAAGAAACCCCCCTCCCCCATAGTGCACAAATTTCTTGCACCGGGCCACTAGTAAACTATAACAGGAAAGGAAAGTACCGAATTTTCTGGCATATAAGACAACTTTTTAACCCAGGAAAATCTTCTCAAAAGTCGAGGCAAAACTGCTGAAATGGTAGAAATGGTAGAGGGAAAAAATAGAGGAGGTAGTTGGGTCACTGCTTTCACTAGGCTTCTCGTTATTTGAGAAGATTTTTGAGATTTTCTTGGGTTAAAAAGTGTCTTATATGCTGGAAAATATGATATTTGTTTTCAAAATGGTGGATGCTTAAACAAGGGGTCTATGTTCTAGGAGTCTAATCTTCCACAGGCCAGAGCTAATGAATAGTGAAGGAAGATGAACCCATGGAGTATGAATT
Source organism: Murina feae (assembly GCA_004026665.1). NCBI lineage: Eukaryota > Metazoa > Chordata > Mammalia > Chiroptera > Vespertilionidae > Murina > Murina feae. The sequence goes on from PVJC01000541.1 coordinate 60,241, forward strand.
GAACTAAGGAACTCGTGAGGACAATCTGAGCAGCATTCAGAAGTGGTGGGACACAATCTCAAGAGTAGAAAATAATGGAACTAGAACCATGAGTCTATGAAAGAGGAAGCTGGGAATGGGTAACAAGTTCTGGCTGAATCACTACACACTAGGGTTACTGATGATTTTCTTCATGGGACAGTGTATGTGGGTGTCAGATTGACTCCATGTATTTAATCAGTGACTAGCAATGAACATGGCTTTTGAAGGCCATTTCCAACCTCACAGTGCAACAGCATAATGATGGGCAGGAAGTTAGAGTAGCAATTTTGAGAAAAACACCGTTGCCAGGAAATTTCTGGAAGTTAGACTTGGGTTGGTTTCAGTAATAAAGTCTGTGACTCAAGGAGGGGTAATAATTGAGAATTGGAGTGAATGACAATACCCATAATACAGGAGCCAGCTGGGCACTGTGCCCTGTCCAGTACGGGTCAAGAAATAAAAGGAATTGGCCCTTACTTTCAAGGCTATTACATGCCCAGAAGATGAGGAATAAAGTTAGAATAACAGGGGTTGAGAATTGAATCTTCCAGAGCAGGGTTAGATATAAGGTCTCACTTTCCTCCTTTAGGTAAAGGTTCTGCTGATACTAAATTATAGCATCTCCTAATATAAAATGGGCATTAAGAAAATCTAATATTCATTGAGCACTTTCCTTTTTTTCTTCTTTTTTAAAATCTTCAGTCCTTTATTGGTGAAATGTTAAAGAGGCTGGCAAAACTCTAAACAATGGAAATCCTAACACGGCATAATTTCTGCCCTTTTGGGAAATACGATCATGTTATAAATTAATATGTATAGATTTATCATTCTTTCTAAAAATGTTTTCTTGTATTTTCAAATTGAAGTTGACATAGAATGTTATATTATTTTCACATGTACACCTCAGTGATTAAACATTATATAACTTGCGAACTGATCACTCCAATCAATCTAATGCCCATCTGACATCTTCATTTTTACAATATTTTTCCCACGCTGTACTTTATATTCCCATGATTACTCTGTAACTACCAACTTGTACTTCTTAATCCCTTCACCTCTTTCACACATCCCCCTCAACCCCTGTCCCATCTGGCAACTGTCAAAATGTTCTCTGTATCTATGAGTCTGTTCCTGGTCTATTTATTTATTCCAATTATTTAGATTCTAGATATAACTGAAATTATATGATATTTGTCTTCTTCTGTCTCACATATTTCACTCAGAACAATGTCCTCTAGGCCCACCCATATTTTTGCAGATGGCAAGATTTCACTTTTTAAATGGCTGAATCATATTCCATTGTAGGTATGCACCACTTCTTCTTTATCCATTTGTCTATATTGATGGACACTTAGGTTGCTTCCATATCTTGGTCATTGTAAATAATGCTGCAATAAACATATGGATGCATAGTTCTTTTAAATTTATTGTTTTGGGTGTCTTCGGACAAATACTCAGAAGTGGAATTACTGGGTCCTTTTTATACCCTTTGTTTTAAAGTCTATTTGTCTGGTATCAATATCACTGTCCCAACTTTTCTTCCCTTTATTTTTCCCCATGAAATATCGTTTTCTATTCCTTCACTTTCAGTGTGTCTGTGTCTTTTAATCTGAAGTGAGTCTCTTCTAGACAGCATAGACAGCACATGTAAGGGTTTTGTTTTGTTACCCATTCCGTCACCATATGCTTTTGATTGGAGCATTTAATCCATTTGCATTTAAAATAATTGTTGATAGATATGTATTTATTGCCATTTTATTAGACATGTTTTTAAATTTCTTCTTCTTCTTTAAGAAAACTGCTTACCATTTATTGTAATACTGGTTTGATGGGCTTTAGCTTTTTGTGTCTGGAAAACTCTTTACCTGCCATTTGATTCTAAGTGCTATTATGGATACAGAAATCTTGGTCTTAGTCTTTTCAGTCTTTGAATATTTCACGCCAATCCTTTCTAACCTGCCACATTTCTGTTGAGAAATCAGCTGGCAATCTTATGGGTACTCCCTGGTAGGTAGCTGACAGCTTTTCTCTTGTTACTTTTAAGATTCTCTCTTTGTTTTTAACCTTTGGCGTTTTAATTATGATGTGTCTTTGGTGTGGGCCTCTTTAGGTTCATCTTGATTGGGACTCTCTGAACTTCCTAAACTTGTATGCCTATTTCCTTCATCAGGTTATGGAGGTTTTTTATCATTAATTTTTAAAATAAGTTTTCAATTCCTTGCCCTCTCTATTCTCCTTATGGCACCTCCATGATATGAATATTGGTACACTTGAGAGTCTCCTTACACTATCCTCATTTTTTTTTTTACTTATTCTCCTTTTTGTTGTTCTAATTTGGTGTTTTCTGCTTCCTTACATTCTAACTTGCTGATTTGATACTCTGCTTCATCTACTCTACTGTTGATTCCCTATAATGTATTCCTCATTTCAGTTCATATATTCTTTATTTCTGAATGGTTCTTTTTTATGTTTTCTATCTCCATTTTATGTTTCTTATCTCTTTGTTGGGGTTCTCACTAAGGTTGTCTACTCTTTTTCTAAGTCTATTGAGCATCTTTATAACCAGTGTTTTAAAATTTGCATTTTGTAGATTTTCTTCATTAGGTTTAATTCTTTTTAGTTCATTTTCTGTTATTTCATTTGGGACCTATTTCTTTGTCTCCTCATTTTGTCTGCCTCCCTGTGTTTAATTCTATGTATCAGGTGGAGCTTCTATGTCTCTCAGTCTTGGTAGAGTGGCCTTATATTGTAGGTGTCCAATCAGGCCTAATGGCATAGCCTACTGATGTAGGTTAGCATTGATTGCTATTGGCAAATCAATGGTACACACTTACTCTATGGTTGATTGACCACCATACAGGATCTGCTGGGCTGTGGCCAATCCCATGGAGCAGAACTCCCTTCACTGGGGCTCTGGTGCCTACTGAGTCTGCCCTTTGAGTATGTTGCTCATGAAGGTGACTATAGCATGTTCTGAAGCTGTCCAACAGGTGCACTGGGTCTGGGGTCTTCTAGGAGATGCAGGACATGGTAAGTTGCCACCTATGCCCTGCCTAAACTACATTCTGCATAAACTACAAAGAGATATGCAGATGGCTGCTATTTGTGCTTGGTTTAGAGGTACCTGAGAAAGGCCACTCTGGGACCAAGACCACCTGCCAGAGTGCCAGGCCTTGAGCCACTTAGCAAGAGGTATGGGGCATGCCAATGCCAGATGCTGCCTGTTTGAGAGATTTTAGGAAAGTTCAAAGCATGAGCAAGCTGTTTGTATGATAAAGCCACTGGAAATGGGTTCAATGGGCCCAAAAGCTGGGGTGCAGGGGACAGTTGTTTCAGGGAATCACTAGGACAGGGCTAACAGTGTGAACCAGGTTGATGGGGTCTCAGATATGGTATCCATTGCTGACTCTGTGGAAGGCTCAGCAAAGGAACAATGGCCTCTGCCAGCACTTCTGTCTGAGATAGAGCTGCTTCTCCAGCCCTCTCCTGATGCCAGGAAATTCAATTCCTCCCCAAATTGTTCCTGATGGATTCTTTCAAGCTGCTGCTCCAAGGCTGGAGCTCAGAGGGAGTAAGTCTGAGTATGTCCATGCATGGGCCCTTTAAAAGGAATGCCTGGGACTCCAGGAGCCTTCTCATTCTGTCACAATCCTCACCGGTTTTTACAGCCAGAAGTTATTGGGACCTTTCTTCCCAGCACTGTAACCCTCAGCTAAGTGGCCTGATGTGGGTCTTGGACCTCTGCAGCCAAGATATCCTTCCCAATTTTTAACCACCACATATGGATGTGGGACCAGACCATTCTAGGACTCTGCCTTCCTACCAGTCTTAATTTGGCTTCTTCTTATATCCTCAGTTATAGGACTTCTGTTCAGTTAGAATTCAGGCAATTCTCATTGATGGTTGTTCAGTAGTTTAGTTTCAATTTTGATGTGGTTGTGGGAGGATGCATGTAGTACATTTACTTATCTGCCATCTTGACTGAAAACTTCCACTGAGCACTTTCTTTATGGTATACCCAGCTAAACATTTCACAAAGATTAATTCATTTAATCTTCCTGACTGCCTTGTATTAAGAACTATTATTGTGTCCAGTTTATAGACGTGGAAACTAAAGCTGAAGAAGATTGGGTAGGCTGCTGAAGATGACACAACTAGAAAGTGGGGAAACCCTACTCCTTTACCACAGCACCTCCCAATGCAGCTATACTCTCAAAGCGATCCATGTTGATCCAGCCTATATGTCATCCCCCAATGAACTCTGGAGAAAATGGTCCCTGTGAACCACAGGCCACTCCCAGCCTCCTGGTCAAGTCCCCTCACCCTGGACATATTGTTTCATAGTTAAGATTACATACAGGGCTTATTTAGGAATCACTGATTTCATGGAACTATAAACCCTTCCATTTATAGGGTCTATTATGGTCTGTGAGACACATACACACACACACACACACACACACACACACACACACACACACACCATGGGGCTCCATACTAGTGTTTGTCAACATGATCAGACCAGAAGAAATATAGTTAAAAGATCTTACTTGTACTTTCTTGCTTTAATAATAATAAATAAGAGTACCTATCTCCTAGGTTGTTGTGATGGATAAATTTATTAATACAGTAAAGCACATAATAAATATTTGATAATAATTGATTACTGAGTGCTTCCTACGCATCAGGCACTATTTTAAGCCCTCCACATATATTAAATAATTTAGTAATAATATTTATCATTATACTGTATCATCACAAATTAATAGATAATATGATTATCAGATATTAATAAAAACAGGGTGTCAACTGTGATGGGAATGTAGGAATTGAAGCATAAGACACTTCCATCAAAGTTCTATAAATCCCTTTGGAAGAAGGAAAGACTCAAAGAAAGAGTTGCCTATCCAAGTCTACATAGAATTTGAACTTAGATTTTTCTGAGTCTAAGTTCTCCACCTGCTTGTATGCATGTGTGCATGGTGTTGTATGACATGCAATAAGTACATGTGTATTTTTGTGTTATGTGTGCATGGTGTGTGGTATGTGTCTTCCATTTCCTTCTGAGGATGTGAGCTCACACACTCACTCCTCAGCCTCTGGAGCTGGGAGGACAAAGTCATGGGTTGTGGTTATCTGGGTGAGTGGGGCCTGCCTCTGCTGCCCCAACAGTCCATTCAGGGCCCCCTTTGGTCTTCCAATATGAGGAAAACCCAAGTAGCCCATTTTACAGATGGGACTGCTATAAGTTGAGGGGACTGTGGAAGACCAATAAGACCGTCGAGTTTAGATACATCTGAACAGTTGTTAGAGCTGTCTCTGGCCTATAAGAAGGGAAACGAGGTAACCAGAGAGGGGAGTTAGGCATTTTCAGCTGTCTGGCTCTCCACTGACTTCCTCTGTGCTATGACCTTAATCCTGAACAACAGCAACAAGATTCTTGTCCTTCCAACCACCTCCATTCCATTCTCCTCAGCCTACAGGGTGATGGTTTGTAAAAACACAAATTAAGTCATAAAATTTCCTGATGCCCTGAGAATGAAGACAAACCCTTTCCCACAGCTCAAGGTGCCCTATATCAGAGCTTCAAAAATGGTGGCTAGCCCAAAGTTTATTTCCGCAAAAATTGTTTTATTAGAACATAGTCAGACTCATTCATCTTCTTATTATCTATGGCTGCTTTCTCTGCAGAGCTGAGCAGTTGCAATAGAGAGTGTATAGTCTACAAACCTTGAACTATTTACTACATGGCCCTTTCCCAGAAATGTTTACCAACCCCTTCCCATCTGGCTCACCCTTGCTCACTACCATCCTGCTTTGCCATAGCCAAATGGCTGCCATAATTCTCTTCCTTGCCCTGGGCAAAAGTCCCTTCTGTCTTCACACAGCTGACTCCTCCTTACAAAGCTGTTAACTCAAGTGCCTCTGAAAGACCATTATACTGGTTAATTTTCCCTACAAATCTTATTATTTTGGGAAATTCTAAACCTATTCCTGTACTTTAATCATTCATTCAACAAACACCTCTTGAGTGCCTACCATTGGTATATGCCAATGGACAAGACAGAAATAATTCTTGTCTTCCTATAGCTCACATTCTAGTTGCAGGGGGAAAAAATAAACATCTTGACACAAAAATGGTGATCTGTCAGAAAATGATTAGAGGTGAGGAGTGTTTCAGATAGAGTACACTGTTAACATTGGAGCTGAGAGCTACATGACAAGAAGGAGTGAACCATGTGAAGCCTAGAATATTCCAGGAAGAGTAAACAACAAGTGCAAAGTCCCTGGGGCAGGAGAGCTTGGAGGAACAAAAAGGAAGCAGTGTGGCCGGAGCAGAGCGAGCAGGAGTGAAGCACTCACCTCTCCCTTGTTAGGTTTCGAGCTCCATGGAGACCTTGACTGTCTTGCTCACTGCCGTCTCTCCAGCCCCGAGAAAGCCTCCCACCCTCAGCCCCAGGGTCCTCATCCATTCACCAAGAAAGTTAAACTACACAATGTGTCAGCACCTCTCCAGCTCACACTATCTATATATAATTTGAACTTTCTCAGGTCATAAAGTTAAAATCCACTGGCTTCCCCTTTCAGCACCAGCAAAATGTGCTCCTCATCATTTTTAAAACCATTGAAGTGACAACTCTTAATCATGGATCATCAAACAAACAGCTAAGCTGGAGGTTCCTGGCACATTCTCTTGGATGTGCAGTGCATCGGAACGCAAACGAAGTGAGATTCATGGATGAGTCTGGCTCTTCCAAATCCAGGCCTTTCTGGGAATGTCAGACACACAATGAAACTTTTTAAAAATAGCTTCTTCCCTACATTTTTAATACACTCTCATTTTTTAAAATATCAGTCAGTAGTCACTGTGAAAAGGGAAAGAGGAACTAACTGGCTAATGATATTTTCCTCTGAGTTTACATGGTCTCTGTCTCTTTCCCAGGTTCACTAAATGGGGAGAATACAATTAGTTCAAGTAGAGATGGCAAAGATAAAAATCAGCTGAAGATCTTTCCTTCCCCCACCTCTCTCTCTCTCTCTCTCTCTCTCTCTCTCTCTCTCTCTCTCTCTCTCATACACACACTGAAACACACGTGCATGTGTGTTCATACATACACCCCTACAAGCACACACAAATGCATCAGATGCACAGCCAATGATAATATTCCCTAAAACACACACAAGCACAAACTCAGACGTATAGCCACAGCTTCAGAGGTTGCACAAATATTCAATGCGTGTGTGACTACAGGTTTCACACACACACACTCCAATACACTTCTAATACGTCATGTAAGCACATCCATCCACTTATGTATGTACAAGCACAAACAAAACTGATGCGTGCTTGCACTAGTGAGCTCACACCAGCACACACATGCAGGTACACATATGTACACTTACCAATGAGTTCTGAGATATTCACAAGTATATCAAAAGGCATAGGCACATAGGGCCATACACACTGACATACATGCAACTGTGGGCACATGCATGGATGTGCACTCATGTACATAAATACTTAGAAATGCTCACATGACACGCATGCGATCATTCCCCCGCCTCTTGGCATGCAAACGCACAATTGCTATATGAAACACACACTCTCAGAGCTTTATATTGCTTTCCTGAATGATGAGGTCAAAAGAAATGCAGCCAGTAAAGGACTGAAGTTGCATTTTGCTTCTGCTTTTTGTTGTTTTATGCTATGAAATGGAAAGTCAATTGTAGTGAGATGAGCGAAGCAGTCAGAAAATAAGATTCGGCTCGCAGGGAACAAGGAGGATGAGGCGGTTAGGCTCTGCGGGAGCTGGGTCTGCACTGCTGAAATTCATAAAGTCCTCACCAGAGGGAGTCTCCCAGGATGTCTGTAAATTAATATTAACAGCAGTTTTACATTTCTGATTCCTTTGGACTTTGGGGGAGCAATAAAAATGCTCTCATATCTGTGTTTTCCTTTTATTCTTAAGCCTCAACAGAAGGGGGGTGGGGGACGATAGGTGTCATGATGCCACGTCACAGTGAACAACCACCAGGACACAATTGCTTTGGTCCCTGCGTTGTGGTAAGTGCCTTCGCTACCCTAACTCATGGAATACCTTCAACAAGCCTAGAGGTAAGCACTTTATTCCCGTCATTTTGCAGTTGAGTAAAGTGAGGATAAGAGAGGTAATAACTTGCTCAAGGTCATGACTAATGAGGCTGGTATTTGAACCCAGGTCAGAGGTGGAAAACAGGCACCGGGAGGTGGTAGAGCCTGGGGTGCTTTCGAATAATGAGGTTTTTTAAAAAGCTTTATTTCCAACAGCCTTTTGTAATGAACATAACCAAATCAGCTTCCCAAGGCCACCCTCACTCTCTTCTCTTAGTAGTTGGCCTCTATCCTGTGGGAAGAGTTTTCCTTGAGGAGCAGCAGTCACAAGAGCCACCGAAGGAGCAAAGAATGAGCACATTTAGGCTTTTGACCATGGCAGAGGTTCTCAACCTGGGGCACTCTTGATATTTTGGGATGGGGAGAGGCTGTCCTGTGCATTGTGGGATATTTAGCTACATCCCTCGCCTCCGCACACTAGATGACAGTTGGTCCCCTCCACCTAGTTGTAACAACCGGAAATGTCTCCAGGCATCGCCAGATGGCCCCTGGGGGACACAATCATGGCTGGTTGGGAACCACTGGACCATTTCCTTCCTGAACACCTACTCCATGCTAGGCACTGAATGAGGCATTTTAATTCACTTGCTCTTCCCAACAACTCCATAAGGCAGATACTAACAATACTCCCATTCTGTAGGTGGGGAAACTGAAGCACAAAGAAGGTAAATCATAATTGACTAAGGTTACACCTATTACTTTACGCTCTTCTACTGTTACTTCCAATCAGCAACTCCTATTGCACATCACTCTGTGCCAGGGAGTGTGCTGTACATGATCTATTGCAAGTTCACAGCTCTTTGCAGTGAGCAACACCAACATATCCATCTTAGAGGTAAGAAAACACAGGTCCACCTAGTCAAAGGTATAGCAGGGATTCGAACTTGCTCTACGTGACTTATAGTATCAACACTCACCAGGTCTAGGCTATGACGGCCATAGCAGAGAAAAACATTAGCTTGAAACCTTGAGACAGAGCACAGGCTTTCATTTTAGTATTTCCTAACTTGTGAGCTGGCGTAGTGATTTTGAGTGTCTGAGACACTGGTTTTTTAAAAAAAAAAATTGTGGAACCAAATTCTAAAGCAAATTTATTATGGCATCATGACGCCTTTGCCACCATTTCCCTCTGAATCACCAAATTGTTATAGCATGTGTTAGTTAGTACCAATTAACTCCCTTACAATGGAGCATATTTCCCACTATTACAGAAGCTGTGTGAAATCTTCCATCTGGGAGGACCCAGAGATCTAAGCGTATGACCCAAATGATGATCCTCATCTCTGTGCGACACAAAAGAAATGAGTCAGGGCTGTAGAAGATTAAAGCTAACATCCCATTAAAATGTTAAAATCTAACATCCTGTGAGATCTAAACCAGTGCAAGACCACACACAACTTAGAACATTCTGGAGAAACGCTCTTATTTTATCCGGGGGGTGTGGGGGGTGGGCAAGTGAAAAGGTAACAAGCAACTGGCATCCGCTCCCCTGTCCGGTTGGTGATGAAACTGGAGTTTGGGGATGGGTGTCTATCATTCAGCTCCTACACACCAGCCCCCTCCTTACCTCCATGGATGGGCTCTGATTCGCTTAAAACAATCCAGATCCACTCTGGCTCCGTGTAGCTGATGCATGCTGAACCAATGAAATCCGCGCTAGAGGAAAAGTAATCTTCCCCAACTACCTGAGAGAGCTATAGGGAAAGGCACTCGCGGGTCCTGTTGCCTCAGGACAAGGAGGCCTAGGGCTCCTGCAAGATCCTGGCAGCCACTTGGAATCATGAGGAAAGTCAGTCTCAGGATGAGGCAGACCAGAGGAATTCAGAGAGGAGAGAGGGAAAATATTCACATGAGCTACATCAAACCCTGCCTGAAGCCAGATCTTCTTCTGGGATGCTCATTTACCCAGGTCAGGAAGTCCCTTTTGCCGTTCAAGGCTACTTTAGTTGGATTTTCTAGTAACTTCAAGAACAGGACTGATCTAAGAATAGGATTTATCTTGCTATGTTGGAAGCATACAGGAGGGACTTGGGAAGAGAATAAGAGCTGACCTTGAAGGTCATGACAATGCCGGAAACTTCACATGCATTACTGCATTTATCCTCAAACAATTCCTGAATGACTAAATATGCTCATTGCTGTTTCATAGCTGAGGAAACTGAGGCTTGGGAAGGCCAAGAGGCTTGCCTGATGACTCATGGCTGGTAAGCTGTGAAATCGGGGTTTGAACCCCAGTTTTATCAATTCTAGAAAAGCTCGTTTTCATTAAACCACCTTGCCTCACCCAGGTTCCACACAGACTGACACCTTCGCTGATAAGGAATTGAAACAAAGAAATAGAGGAATTGGGATCCGAAGACTCCCTAACCTCAAAATAACATGGCTCCCTGCTTGTGGAAACTGTTGTGGGGACTTCTTCAGGTCACAGTACAACTATTATAAACAAACTCTTTAAATGTGATTAGTGATTTGTGAATACAGCCATTTCAGGAGCTTATGCCCCTGAACTGATTGTGGTTCCAAATTCCAACTGCATTTTCCCCCCGACTTGCCACCTCTAAAGTACCAGCTTCTACAGACACATCAAACTTTTTAAACATGGGGCCAGTTCACTGTCCCTCAGACCATTGGAGGGCCAGACTATAGTTTTAAAAAAACTATGAACAAATTCCTATGCACACTGCACATAATTTATTTTAAGAAGGACAGGCAGCAGCAGCGAAGACACCCGCTTGTGGCATACGGGCCATAGTTTGAGGATGCCTGGTCTGGAGCATGAAGTGGCACAATTAATATCACCCCCTTCACTGCATTCCGTAGCTGGGCCAGTGCATAAATGAATGGCTACATGAGTATGCAAAGATCTCTAGGTCATTGATTCCATCAAGTACCCTATTTATAATCAATCCATCTATACTAACAAAAGGGTAATATGCTAATTAGACGAGGTCAACTGGCCATCTTCCAACATCTGACTTTCTTCCAGACAAAGCCATGGTGGTGGGGGCCGAGCCAGAGGCAGTTGGGGCTGAGATCAGGCCAGCAGGGGAGGGCAGTTGGGGGCAAGATCAAGCCAGCAGGGGAGGGCAATCAGGCAGGTGAGCGGTTAGAAGTCAGGTTGGGAACCAGCAGTCCCACAGGGATCAGGCCTAAATTGGCAGTCGGACATCCCCCAAGGGATCCCCAATTGAAGAGGATGCAGGCTGGGCTGAGGAAATACCTCCCCCAGGTGCATGACTGGGGGCGAGATCAGGCCAGCAGGGGAGGGCAGTTGGGGATGAGATCAGGCTAGCAAGGGAGGGTAGTTAGGGGTGATTAGGCAGGCAGAGGCAGTTGGGGGTGAGATCAGGCCAGAAGGGAAAATCAGTTGGGAGGAGATCAGGCTGGCAGGGGAAGGCAGTTAGAGGCAATCAGGCAGCAGGCAGGGAAGTTAGGGGCAATCAGGCAGGGAGGCAGGGAGGCAGAGGGGGGTTAGGGACAATCGGGCAGGCAGGCAAAGGAAGATAAGGGTAATCAGGCAGGCAGGCAGGTGAGCAGTTAGAAGCCAGCAGTCCCCGATCCCTGTGGGAGCGGGCTTAAACTGGTGGTCAGACATCTCCCAAGGGTTCCCCTTGATTGGAGAGGGTGCAGGCTGGGCCGAGGCAACCCCTTTCCCCATGCATGAATTTCATGCACCAGGCCACTAGTGAAAAAAATAAATAGCAATAGAATCTCTTTGACACTGGGGCTCTCAGATTTGTTTTCTTAATGCCCAGAAGAGGCCTAGGAGTTATCAAGGTGAAGCTGACACCAGCAGGGAAGGAGAGTCACTGTAGCTTTCTGGGTCCAAAAAAAAAGCTCCCAAACCCAAGGTAACTGTTATCATGATGCTTCCAAATTTCCAACTCCAAGAAATTAAGCTTTTCATATTCAGTGTACATTTTGATGTTCAGTGAAAGTTAATTGATTTTTTAAGCAAGTTTTAAAAGCCAATCAGGACTGGGGAGGGGTGGAAATGGGGTGATGGGAGTCAATGGGGAAAAGGGAGAGACATCTGTAATACTTTCAACAATAAAGATTAATTTTTAAAAACCTTACTTCAGCCCTGGCTGGATTGCTCAGTGGATAGAATGTCCTGGGTTCAATTCCGGTCAAAGGCACATGCCTGGGTTGCAGGTTCAATCCCCAGTTGGGGGCATGTGGGAGGCAGCCAATCAATGATTCTCTCTCATCATTGATGTTTCTATCTCTCCCTTCCTCTCTGAAATTAATAAAAATATTTTTAAAAATCTTACTTCAGTGTTAGTAAATATTTAATCTCAGAACTTTGATGTTGCATGCATATTATGGATATGAAATTCTAAATTAATACATAATTGACAGGTTGCATCTCCCCCCTGCCCCAAAGAGTATCTTTTAATAAAAATTTTTATCTTGGAAAAAAAAAAGTCACTCAGAGGCTATACCAATCATATTATCAAGTCATTTATTCATTCATGCTGTGTTTACTGAGTACTTATTATACGCTAAGTATGCCACTAGGCACAAAGACCAATTGTTAGTCTTGTAGCCATGTGGTAAGTTAGAGTACACCTAGTATTTTACTTACATCATTCGAACTCCCATGAACCAAGCAGGCAAGGATTAAGAAAGTGGGTTCTGGAATCAGATGGCATGAGTTTAAAACATGAGTCCACCACTTACTCCATTACAGTCATTAGATAAGTGATTTGAGTTTTCTGAGTCTCAGGTTTCCACTTCTGTGAAGCAGGGCTAATAACGTCATAGAATGCTGTGAGGACTAAGGGAGCAAACAGGCCATGTGTAGTGTTAGCACAGTGCTTGGTCATAATGAGCACTTAGTAAGTGTCAGCTGTTATTATCTCCAAACTATTCTACTTGTACCAAACTTGTAGCATGGGCCCTACACCTCGTCTGGGCTTAGAAACATTAGTCCTGCTCCCCATAGAGATGCCTTTCCTGACTAAAGGTGGTATAACCACCTGGAGAGCCCTCCTTACACATTGCAAAGAGGAAGAAACATTCTTTCACCTACATCCAGGAAGGTCTGGTAGCTGCATTCAATGCAGGGAAAACAAAGGACACATGTGGGCTGAATGAGAACAAACCATTTGTGAATGAACAAGAAAGAGGTCAGACTGCTTTAAAATGAGCAAGAGAGAGACATTATGAACGTGTGCAACGGGCATCCCAGATGAACCAAGAGGTCTACAAACAAGATGGACTTCCTGGGGAGGGAGGGAGTTCCTGCCCGCCCCGCCCCCAGAAGTCTAAGAAAGCCACTATGGCCATTTGTAGTGACATAGTGTAAAGGGAATGTTGGCTGAGCTGCGCTCTGAAGCTGCCTATTATGCTGATATTCCATTGTTCGCTTCCTAGAGCCTCTTGTCCCCAGTGTTACTTCGGTGGAGGGAAGGGATGGGATATTTTATATTTAGGGGTAAAGTCACTTTCCACCTTTCAACAACACAGTGAAGTTTGGCCTGAGGGAGCAGGATTTTGGAATCAAACCTGTCTAGACCCAATTCCTCACTCTGTCACCTGGATCTCACTCTGTGTGCTCAGCAGCCAGTGACGCGGCCCACCTAGCTGTTTCCTCGTTTGTGCAAGAGGAACCATGGGGGACTTTTGGAGATTGTGCAGAGGTTTAGATGCACTGAACACAGTGTCTAACTAGTCAAAGCCAGTCCCCCTCTAAATGGCTCCTTCAGGACGTTTTACTTATTAAGCACTTTCAACCAGACCGTTAGCAAACACATTAAACATGAACTCCTTTAATTTCATGATCTGTGACCCTGGTATTTTTTTCAAACCTCCTTCCTGTTTTACCAGTGATGAAACTGAGGTTCAGGGAGGTTGAGTGGCTTGTCTTCTCCAAGGTCACACAACTGGAGTCGGTGGGTGAGCAGCGTGGCTTCACAGCCCATGCTCTTGACCGGTGGACCATTCTGTTTCTCAATTGATTGATTACTGGTATGTCTTGGCTCTCAGCTCTATCCTCCATGCCCAGCACAGAGTAGGTGTTCAAAAAAAATTGAGTGAATGAATGAGCAGAATGCATACATGCTCAACAAATCTCGGTTTCCTCTTTCGTCCTTCCCCTGCGATCCCCGAAGAGTTAATGAAAGTCAAATTCAAATCTCTTGCCTTATCCTTGAATCCTAGATTTTACACATTAGTCCAAATTACATGAAATCGTGGGTCAGTCATCAAGATGATTTCTAAGTTAGATAAAAAATACAATCTCCATATTGTGGTGCAATGGGTTTTTCTAGAAAAAGGTATTTGGCTGGAAATTCAGCCACAGTGCTCCTTGAAGGCCACGAAGCAGGAGCACAGCTCGGTGACGAACAGGCCCGTTGAGTGCTGGGATGAACTGTTGATTAGAAGACATGCGTGGCAAAGCTGCCTCATAACAAGATTAATATGGGGCGCGGAGAGGGTGGTTACTAATGTGTCTGGGAGGGACTCCAGGCCCTGTTTCCCTGAAGAGAGCAGAATCTCAGGTTATTTATAGCCCCTTCTCTGGAGGAGCAAGCACAGGGCGGCCAGGGAGAGAACCAGGCCAAGGTGCGCTAATGGAACTTTGAGGATAATTTACTGCTCAAGTTCAAGGACTTTTGCAACAAGAGAGCCTCTCAAACTCCCAGCAACCTCTGCTAAGTTAGGAGGCTAATGGTGACAGTGTAGGCCTGTCATTCAAAAGTCACCTTCAGTTCTCATCCCAGTTTCTGCGACAGCCTCCTAACTGGTCTCCTCCCCTCTTCCGTGTCCAGCTTCAGTCTGTTCTCAAAGATGCAGCCGTGGAAACGAACTCAGATCATATTCCTTACTTGCCAAAACCCCCCAGTGGTTTCCCACTTGGCTCAAAGTGAAGCAAAGTCTTGCAGTAGCTCACAAAGCCCTGCGTGACGTCGCCTCTGCTGCTTTCTCAGCCTCATCTCTCACTCATCTCCAGCCCCCCGCCCCCCCTCCACACACACACACACACACACACACACACACACCGCCAGGCTGCAACTCCAACATGCAATCTCGGCCTGCAATGCACTTTTCTGACACCCTTTGGAAATATGGACTCCCTTCCCTGCTTCCCCACTTTGCTCTTCTCCATAGCTCTTACCACAATCCCACGTAGTATTGAGTTGTGTCTTGCTGTTTGTGGTAAACTAGGGCAAACTCCAAATCAGCAAATGTCTGAACCCCTTGCTCCTAGGGGACATGCAGGATTCAGTTCCTGCAAGCCTCTGGTCGAAACATGTTTGTCAGCCAATCAACACATCACCTTGTTTTCTGTGTTTTAATTTAAAGGCACCTTATGTAATATACATTGATTCATTAATGTTGAACTCACGGCCAACAGCACTGTAACTCATGCCTGAATGAAGCTTACCTAACACACGTGTTTCCTCTGCAAGGTACATCACAGCCTTCTTGCCCTCAGGAACACCAGCCAGCACTGCAGAACTCCACGTGGGGGCTATTTTAAACAGTGAAATCACTAACACAAAGCACGAAAATGTGAAAAATGTGGCTGTATATAAACTGCTAAAACAGTTGCTTACAGTGTGAGAGTTGAAACAAGAGGGCAGCGCATGGCTTGTTTGCCCTCAGCTGGGAATGCAGGCAGGAGGTGACTCAGATTCTCATCATTCTGGGCGTGACTGAGCCAGGCTTCCGCCAGAGACCGCAGAAGTGGCCCTGGTATCGATTGGAGGGTTACAGATAAATTTTAGTAAGTAGGCAAATTTGCAAATACAAAATCCATGAATATTGACGATCAACTATATATCTTCTTCAGACTTTTATGATCTGCCTCCCCCCACCAGAATGTCACTTCCAAAAGAGCAGCTGCTTTTGTTTGTTTTGTCCACTGATCTGTCTCCAGTGCCCTAACACAGTAGACCCTTCACAACTGCTGGTAATAAGCCTGAAGCTCTGTTTATTTTAAGCAGACACAATATCAAGTATATTCATATTATTTGTACACAGCGAGTGGCATGTGGATATTGGAACGGATCTTAGAGAACTGTCAACCAATAATCATCGTCAATGAGAAACTTAGTTCCAGGGAAGGGTGGTGATCAGCTTAAGGTCACAAAGCAAACTGGATCAAAAGCAAGCATGTACCTGGTGGGCAAAAGTAGGATTATAGGTGTGAGTACATAAAACACGGAGTTTATTCTTGTATTAATTCATTAATTATTGTACTTATTATTATTATTAACCTATTTTCTCCCACCACTGTGTTTTTTAACTATATTTTTATTGATTTCAGAGAGGAAGGGAGAGCAAGGGAGATATAGAAACATCAACGATGAGAGAGAATCATTGATTGGCTGCCTCCTGCATGCCCCCTACTGGGGACTGAGCCTGCAACCCAGGCATGTGCCCTGACCAGGAATCGAACTGTGACCTTCTGATTCATAGGTAAATGTTCAACCACTGAGCAACACTGGCCAGACCACCCCTATATCTCTTAAATCATCTTTCAGCGCTCCTTCCGTTTCACTATACAGCCAGCACCTTGCACATGAGATTGTTGCTGTTCTGGGAATGTCACAGAGCATCGGGCCCAGTGCTCAGAACAGAGCAGGTGTTCAATAAGTACTGACAAGGTGGATTACAAAAAGGTGGACAGTATTCCCAGAAGATCAAAATACAGCCTGCACCTTCAGCGGAAGTCAGTCACACCAACTGGAACGACGGACTTGGTTTTAGGCAGTAGCTCTCACTAGAGAAAGTTCACGGGGAGAGAGGCCCTGAGTATCAATTAAGACTTTGTGTTGAAAGTAATGGAAAACTAAACTTAAATTAGCTTTACAATGAGCAAGACAGAGATTTATTGGCTTATGCATCAGAAGAGTCCAGAGTTGGCTGGCTTCCAAAGTGGGTTGCCCCAGAGATTGGAAATATCATTGGGTTTGCAGGTCTGCAGCCTGGGTTCTCTGCAATTCCCTTAGCTGTTGCCTCAGGAAGGCTTTCCTCACAGTAGCAAAGTGTCTATAGGAGTCTGAGGCTTAGCACCTTCCCAACACAGCATCCCGAAGGAAAGAGCTCCTGTGGTCCCAAGTTCCAACTAAAGACCTGAGATTTACTCTGATTGGGTCACTTTAGGTCCATGGCCACACCTGGACCAATCACCATAGCTGGGGAGGGACCAGTGTTGACTGGCTGAGCCACATGTTCTAACTATAGAGGCAAAGGTTGGTGTCAGTTTTGTTGGTACCTGAAAAACATACCCAAATTCAAGGCTGGTAGAAAGAGAAGGGGGGAGGGGAGAGGATACAAGGAAAGCAACCATTTCCACGACATCGTGACACACCTATGAGGCCAAACACCCTCAAAGCACTTCCAACAGTACGAATGGAGATTTCAGGAACTGTTTTTTTTTATTTTATTTATTGATCCACAAATATTATTGTTCCAGGTCCCAGGCTGGGCTCTGGGAATACAAAGACAAAACACTCCCAATCTTCATCCCCAAAGAAGCTCATAGTCTAGAGATGAAACAAAGAAAGATAGTGTGATAAGTTCAGTGTCAGAAGTGCTAGTATATTCAGGATACTGAGGCATCAAGAAGGCAAGGCATCCCTGAAAGCGAAAGTGAGATAGATCAAAGGAGAAGCTAATGACCGAGCCAGATGTCTAAAGAGGGCTAGGCGTTACCCACATGGATTTCACAGGAAGAATCAGGATGGGAAAACGATTCCAATAAAAGGAAATGGTGTATGCAAACACCCAGGGTTGAGAGAACATGCACTGTGCAAAGAATTAATGATAATTCACCACAGCTGGATCATAAGCTATATGCAATGAAGGGGAGAGGAATCTAGAGGAATGACAGGGTCATCTCAATCCCTGAACAAAACAAAAAAAAATGGTTTCCATGCTATTTATTTCTCTTAACATCTTTTTGAACAGCGTATATGTTCTAGAGACAGAAATTAGCAACGTAAAGTGAACCCTTTGTCAGCTATTAGTCCCAGAATATTAGAAAAGCTCGCCTCATCTTAACAAACATCTTTGAGAGACTTAGCTGCCTCCTTCCACCAGTCACTGTGTCACTTACATAACTCGCAGGAGCTTGAACAGGAGGATCGGCCTCATCCCTTTACAACTTATCGGAGAGATTCCTGTGACTCCCCTCTCACGCTGATGTCAGTCACCTGCTCCGCTGTCAAGCAGTCTAAGTGAGAAAGCGAACTGCGGCCAGGAACCTCTCCTTGTTCCCTTGACAGTGATCAGGAGGGAGGTTTGCAGCAAAATTGCATCTGAAGTCTGCTGACCTTTCAAGACTCTGTTCAAATCCGACCCTAGCTATTCAGATGTGGGAAGCTGGGGTTAGGAGGGTGGGGTCTCTAGAAAGTACTGGCTCCATGAGTCTGATTGTACCACAAAGGTCAAGGCAGTGATGTAAGTAGCTCTAAAAGTCAGGCATGGGCTAAGGAAACCACCTAGAATAAGCTCCAGAATATAGTAGCTGCTAAATAAATGTTAAAAAATATATAGGGCTGTGAGAGCAGAAAAGAAATTCAGGTATGCTTCTGCATTGGTTGCAATTCAATTTTTATCTTAAGAAAAGAAAACAAGAAAGCAAAAGATAGATGTACAGTAAGTCCTCACTTAATGGCATTGATCGGTTCTGTGACTTTAAGCAAAGTGATGTATAATGAAACCACTGTCACTATAAGCTAGTTGATATGAGCAAGAGTTAAGTTCCTACAGCATCTCATCAACATTATAATGAAACAACGCTGAATGAAAAGAAAGGACATTATTCCAGGACCTGCTGTATCGGCTTTTGTACCTGGCAAGTTGAAGATGGGATTAGTTTCAAGCCAGAGCAGATCAAGGGACATCATTGAAGCTGTGAGAGCTCTGTCTCTCTCCATCTCTTGGCGTGCTTCTCTGTAGGCAGTGGCCTCATTCTCACCTTCCACAGACAGCCTTTCTGTATGTGAAGGGGAAGATGGCTGCCCCAGTCACTGATTACTATTCTTCCATCTTTGTGACGTGGAAGACAAAGTCCTTTTCCTCCAGCATCAAATCAGGAATTGCAGTGGCATTTCTCTAACTAACCCGGATGGGGTAGGAATACCACCCTTGAAAAAAGGCATTATGAAAGGAGAAAAGGAGTTCCATGACCTTGGTGTGCACATCTATCCTAATGCTGGGATTGCTCAATTGAGCAAATAAAAGTGAATGTATAAGTATGGAGTAAAGAATTACTTACTGTTTATCTGAAATTCAAACTCAATGGGTGTCATATTTTATCCATCCTACACTGGAGGCAGGATGAGGGTTCTGTGACTGGAAACTCCCCAGAGTCACCTGCTGGAAGGAGGAAGGCTAAACCCACACACTCTGTGATGGACGAAAACAAAATTGCCTCTGCAGCTCAGTTCTCATTAACACATTCACAGAGATACACAAGACTTCAAAACTTGATAGAGAAGCCAAAGAAAAAAGACTATAAACCCATGTTTCTTAAAACATGCTTCACAGAATACTAGTTCGTTGGGATGTTACTAGTTCTTCCATATAAAAGGAGTTCCATGGCCAAACAGTTTTAAGAAAGATTAGGTAAACCCAGCTAATCTGGGTTTCTCTGCTGCAGGACTCTTTTGCAGTAATGTCGATTTCCAGTGTGAGTTTCCCTGAAGGATGTGGTTTTCCTCAGATGCAGTAGGTCCTGGACACCTTTTGAAGCTCCTGGAGCATGCACTTGGTGGCAATCATAAAGTCTGGGGTGGGAGGTGTTCTGCTTGTCAACAGAATGGATACAACAAGCTTCAACATTTAGATCTGAGAGGGAATCCCCACAAGACAAAATGAGAGGAAATATGGGTCCTACTTAACTATTTCCTAGGGTACAAAGTCTGCAAATGCCCCAAAATAACTGTGCCCATCCCTCCAAAGCAGAGAGACTGTGCCCTGAGCCAGCCAAGAGAAGTTCTAGCACCTCTTAATTTGTCTCCTGTCAACTCTTTGCTTCATAGTATTTCTCATAACTCCCAGCATACAATGCAACAGGAAGTGTAGGGACAGGTTCTAATTTCTGTGATGCTTAGATACCCTGTTATACCTGGTCCATCTTAATGACCACAAGTTCTCAGAAACTGGGACTTAAAGAGAATTTAAAGGAGATATAGGAGAATGGATCACATCTGGACCTTCAGGCACATGCCAGTTGCTATGCTCATCCCTTTTCATTCATTCCCTTAGATGCTTCCCCACAATAACACTATTATCTTATATATACAATGGGTTCTGTGGCCAAATAAGTTTAGGTTTTTGCATGACCACTCAACATATGCAGAAACTGAGCTTAGGAACAATTGCTTGATTGAACTGATTTCACTGCATGGAAAGGATTTTGGAATAAGGGTTTTTACCCCCCACACTGTTGCTATTTTATACTTCTCTCAGCCACGAGTGCTCCATATCCCCAAGAAACTCTGCTTCTTACGTTAACACTTGTCAACTTCTGCTCCTACACCAAATTTCTTCTAATGAGCAGCAACCAGGAAGTACCTATTCCCTTTGTGTGGCCACATGATCATCCTTATTATGTTTGATCTTAAAACCCATTGAAAATTGGATATTAGTGGTCGCCCGCCATGATAATGAACCATTCATGTCTCAATTTGAAAAGGCATTGAAGACACCTGTTTTCATTAGTAATTATAGATAATTGCATGGTAGAGGTGCTTTTTAAAAATTATTGCAGTGAAGGTCTTTGAGAAATGGATTAATTAATTTCCTGAAACTTTACCAAGAGCAAAGTATGATGTTAGCCCTTGCTTTGGGAGGTATCTGCATGTAATTGAGCATAGCTGCTTGGAAGGGGGAAAGTAAATTATATTCTAGAGTCAGCTTCCTGACATATCCCAGCCATGAACAACTATTTATTTTACACTTTTAATGTTTTGTTCACAGTTGATTCATTCATTCACTTTAGGAACACTTACTGAATGACTTCTATGGGCCCGGTGTCTTATTAAATGCTGGTGATACAATGACTCACTTCATTCGTTCACTTGTTCATAAGCAAAGCACTGGATATTCAAAAGTGAATTATGGTGTGAAGCCCTAATTTGACAATGTAAATCCATTCTCCTCAAGAAATGTTCCTGCCATTGAGTCCACAATCCCATATCTAAGAAGCTTTCTTTAGAAATTATGTTTGAGTTAGGAGTAATCTAAATGTTTATCAGGAGGTGAAGAATGGTTTAATTAATGATGGCAATCTGCAGTCATTAAGAAATATCCTGTAGAAGATGTGATATGGGGAAGTATATATTAAAGAGGGAAAATGTGGTTATGAAACAACTCCAAATTTACAAATTAAGAAAAAATAGAAGAACATTAGCCACAAGTTAGAGCTACCATACTATTCAGCTACTAGGTATTTATCCAACCACATTGAAATCAGGATCCCTAGAAGATGGTAACACTCCCACGTTTGTTGCGGCACTATTCACAGCAGGCAAGAAGTGGAAACAACCTAATTGTACATCAGTAGATGAAAGGATAAAGAAAAGGTGGTATATATACAAAATGGATTGCTATTCAGCCTTAAAAAGGAAGGAAATTTTGCAGCATGCAATAACATGGATAAACCTTAAGGACATTGTGCTAAGTGAAATAAGCCAGTCACAGATAGACAAATACTGCATGATTGCACTTACTTGAGTTAACTGAAATAGTCAAATTCATAAAATCAAAGGGTGGAATGATGGTTGCCAGGAGCTAGGGAAAGTGGGGATTCTCTAATCCATGGGCATAAAGTTTCAGTTGAGCAAGATGAATAAGCTTTAGAGATCTGCTGTGCAACACTGTGCCTACAGTCCACATGACTGTAGTACTGTACACTAAAAATGTGGTAAGACGGTAGATCTCACGTTAAGTGTTCTTACCACAATAAAATAAATAAATAAGTAAAAAGATCCGCCAAAGTGGAAGCAATGGTTAGAATCAGGAGGTGCTATTGGAACAGTAGTTATGTTGCAGGTTATTGTTAGAGTGTATTTTACCTGGAGCACTTTTCTGTATTTCCAAATATCCAATGATTAACATGTTCCTTTTGTGATTGTGGAGTTAGGAGAGAGAGGCAAGGAGTTGGGGAAGTATAGATGTGAAAGTTCTGCAGATAAGCCTTGGGAGACAGAGCTGAGTCCAGAAGTGGTACTATATCCCTAATGACAATAATAGCAGAAGTAATTCAAATGATCTCAGCGTTGGAGAGAGTCGAAGAGGTTGATGCCCTCCGTTATCTCTGATTATCAACCGTGGTCTCAGGTCATCAGTCCTGAGGCTTTTGAAATGTAGAAATGCTCAGGTCCATTCCCACTATGCACACCTCTCAGGAGATTCATCCTGGGGTACGGCTGGGCATTAGCAGTTTTCAGACTCCTCGGATAACTATAATGTGCAGTAGGCAGGGACGACAACACAGGTTCTCAAACTTGGCTGGCTGCACATGGGAATTACCGGAGAGGCTTTATAAAAATATCGAGCCCTGGGTGCCACGCTGAGATTCTGATCTAACTGGTCTGAGGTGTGATCTGGATTCTGATTTTTAAAATCTCTCCAAGCGATTCCAGTAAGCAACGAAGTTTGGGAATCATTGCTCTACACCCTTGTACTTAAAGAGAGGCCCATGTTCCAGCAGCAATGGCAGCACCTGGGAGCTTGCAGACAATGCAGAATCTCAGTCCCCACCACAGACCTATCGAAACAGAATCTGCATGTTAACAAAATACTCAGAGGCGGCATGTGTCTTTTTAAGTTTGAGAAGCACTGCCTAGGCCATCCCAGACAGGAAACACAAACTCTCCAGCATTCTTCCAAGTCGAATTTCCACATCTACCCTACCCATTCCCATACCTCAAAAAGGGGAGAATCTAGTTTAGAACAGATCAGGTAAACTGAGGCTCTGTCCTTCCCATCGATATATCCAGACTCTCAACCCCACATGCACCAGCTGGAGGGCAAGCATCTGCTCCTCCGAGCTGAAAGATCCAGAATTTTTATTATTCCAAAGGACCACACTGAGCAGAGACAGAACAACCCCTGAGAGGACATTTCACCACCAATCAGCTTCAAGAGGTCTCCCTGGAGTCCCCAAATTCCCCCTCAACAAAATGAGTGGATTTTAATCAGCAGCTGCCATCTCTTCTGCATTTGAGAGCCCATGAATATGCAAGCCGGGTGGATAGGGTCTCAAGGAGCAGGAATAATCGGCCCCTTACACTTGATATTCCGGGCCAGGCCCCTATGCTCCTCCAGTGCAGTTTCCCTCTCCAGCAATCTTGTGAGGGATTTAGGTGGAGCAGGTAGCAGGAGCTTTATCCATTAGAGCAAGATAATAGAGAAGAAGGAGAGCATTTTAAAGAGTCCAGTGTGCGATGCGATTACTTGATGATACTATTAAATTTCTTCTGTGTTTTGCAACCTCTCGGGAGAGGGGTTTGCAAATGTCTCATGCCTCATTAGCCTTGAGCCAAAGCAGCCCTGTGCTTGCTTGGTGGGAGGTATGCAGCGGGCACCTACCATTCTGTTGCCATCTCCATCTTTAGAAATGGAGGGAGGTGGGAGCTCTCTACAGGCAAGATTAGCTGGGGCTGTTTATACACCCAAATCATCCGCAGTAGACATCCCTTTTGTCAGCAGCATTTCTTTTCTCTTCTCCTCTAGGGAACCACTCTCTCGCCAGTTTTTAATTTGCATGAATCCAAGGAGATTGAGTGGACCAAGCATGGGTATGTGACACAAGCCCAGCCAATCAGAGCATCTCATTCTCCTAGCCACAGGGAAATGGTCACACATGCACATGTGACCCAATCAGAGTCAATGGAATTTACACTGGTGCAGCGAAGGGCAAGTGTTTAACCCTGGGAGAATCTTACCTCCAATAGGGAGGCTCCGCCTGAGATTAAAACCATCCAGAGGGAAGTGGAGCCAAAAGGTAGAAAGAGACAATTCTGTGCCCCTGGGTCTGGTCATAGCTGAAGCCTTGAGCCTTAGGGAGACATGAACCAATGAATTTCCTACTTTGTTTAAACCAGGGGAGTTAGGTTTCTGTCCCTTACAAGCAATTGGGTCCTAAAGGATAACAGACCATTTCGTTCAAATGCTGCTGGGACACCACCTGAGATTCTACTCATCACATCCTGAAGTGAAGACAGTACATACCATTCACTCTTTTTCATAATATCCTCGTGCCAACCATGATGGGCCAACCACTATTCTAGGGGCTCGGGACAGCTCAGCCAACTAAGGGGGCTGAATTCAGGAGGCGAGGGGAGAGGTTCCATTTTACAGAAGAAACCAGCATGCTGACATGTTCAACAACTGGCCCAATCTCACCCAGGAGATGTGATAGCAGGGGCATTCCAACCCCAACCAGTTTGACTGCTGAACCCCCTATAAAAATCTAAGCCAGAGTCATGCCCAGAGATGTGTTTTGTTTGAACCGTGAAGATTTTTAACTTATAAGTATTAGCCATCATTAAAATTCAGATTTTATAAAACATCCAGATTTCCAAGTGGTCTTGAGAAGGTGAAATTTCTGACAGCAGATCCTCCTACAAGGAACAATCAGCCAGGTGAGAGGAGGCTGCCCCTTGAAACGCAGCTGCATCATCTAGTTTGTCCCAGCCTCCAGCTGTACCACTTCCCACTTCCATTGCCTTCTTGGCCCCTGTGGGCTTGAGTTTGGGAGCCTCACTTCGAACTTTGCAAGGGGATACTTCTATTTGCCTTTATCATTGCCATATGCCCTTTACCTACTATCCGGCACAGAATTAACACTGGATAGCTCTTCTATCACATGGGAAGTGAGATGATGGTGCTCATGAAAACAACCCAATCATCTTTTTAAATTAAAAATTACATGTATTTAAGGTGTAGATGATGTTTTGATATACATTTGTGTAATGAAATGATTACTACAGTCAAGACAGTCAACATATGTCCTCATATAGTTACCATGTTTTGTGTGTGGTAAATCTACTCTCATAGTAATTTTCCAGTATTTAATACTGTGTTATATTACCTGTAGTCATCACGCATTATACATTAGAGCTCTAAATCCATTCACCTTGGCATTTGCATATGGTTAAACCTCATGGAAGCAGAGCAGTCAGATAGAATCAGCTTCAGGAAATATTTGCCCCACTGGTCTCGTAATTTCTGGAGAGAAAAATCTTAGCATGCCCACAGTTTTGCAAGTGCTATAGGCAATCCAGTGTTTAAGGTCAACAATATGGAAGAAAGCCAATAGAGAAATAAACCTGCCTCCTGCTTTTCTGATGAGGAATGCAACTGCAGATCAAAGGGACTTGTTCTGGCACACTATCCCTCCTGGGAGCACACCCACGCCTCTCTTCCCTCTCAGGCGTGCATCTCCTAAATTCTGAGGATCCCCACAGGACTTGCAACCAGGGGAGCAGTGTGCAGTGGCAGCTCATCCCAGGTTTGCCCCCTGAACCTGTCTCAAAGGCCTCCTTTTTATTTTTTGCTTTCCAGTGAGCTGACGGCAGCCTCGCCTAGGCTCAGCTCTTTTTGATAATGTTTCTAGGGGCCAATGCACAGCACACCCTGGGCTCCCTCCTATTACTTCTTCTATCCTAAGCTCTTCCTTTGTTTTCCTATCCCCAGCTTTAATTTGTTTTTAAAGAGGGCCTAACCTGTATTCATCATGGGGAGAAAGAAAAAGTTGTATGAGAACATCCAACTTACTACCGAGCATTTACTGTGTGCCAGGCACTGTGCTAGGTTCTCAGGGTACAAAGGGGGGTGAGACACAGTCCCTGTCCTCAGATAGCTCGCACTATAGGGGGGGTCGAGTAAGGAGACGTGAATGCACAGGATGCTGTAAATGTACAACAGCTGTGATAGCATTTTGCATGGAATACTGTGGTCACTTCCAGGCAAGACAAGAGAATAAGTAAAGGGTAAGACAACAAAGCACATTTAAGGGGACATTTGGTGTGGCTGAAGCACAGGCTGTGAAAAGGGATGAGGGTCCAGGTAGGCAGAGTAGACTGGAGAGGTTAGCAGGGGCCTGATTACGATGAGTCCTTCATAATACATTGAATGAGGTTATCAAAAGGGGTAAATGCACAACTCTGGCACCACACAGACCTGGGTTAGATTCCCACTCCTTGTCTAATTTCCTAGGAGACCTTGAACAAGTGACATCGTTTCTCTTAGCCTTATTTTTCTCATCTGAGAAATAGGGAACTAGTAGTGCTTACCTCATAGAGTTGTGGCAATCCTATATAATAAAAGGCTAATATGCAAATTGTCCCCATGGGCGGGAGTTTGACCAATGGGGAGTTAGACATGCGCCAACCACCAGGGGGAAGTGCAGAACATGGTGGGCATCAGTGATGTGGTGCTGGCAACCAGAGGCAGGGGAGGCGCTGCTGGCCCCAAAGGGCCCCTACAAGAGCAGGACTATGGCAGGATGGTGGAGCAGATGAGCAGGGGGCACCAGGCCACGCAGATGCAAAAGAAGGCCCCAGTCAGCAGCTGGCAGCTGCTAAGGAGCCTACTTGTGCATGAACTTCATGCACTGGGCCTCTAGTGATTAAATAAAATCTACCTAGATGTTTACCACAGTGCCTAGAACTGAGTACATGTTGACTAAATGCTATTGAGAATACCTGAAAGGTGAGGCAGGGAGTCAGAGTTCCCTGGAATGCTTAATGTGCTGCAGGGATCTGAAAAAACGGAATCCTCGAGGGAATGGGATCCTCGAGCTCCCTTAGGAGACCACCTCTGCCTCTCCCACCCCCACTAATGAGATGTGCCAGCACATGGGGAACAGATGCATCTCTGAGAACCCCAGACATGGAAATGAAGTTTCTGATTTACTTTTCAATTTGCACTTGTATAAATGTGTTAAGGCTGTGGGTCACCCTGAATTATTCAGGAGCTTTCTGAACAATGCCCATGATGGAATGGGTGCTTTGAAATAGTGCTTTCAAGGGTGACATCATTTGGAAGTTATCAGCAACACATTCTCAGAGATACCAGGCAAAGCACATTGTTGAGACAAGTGCTAATAATTTAAGCTTCCCGAAAATTAAAAGGGAAAAAGTGATAAAATTAAGAAAGAAACAGTTCACATTTGCAATTCGCATTTGCAATAAGAAGTGCCTTGTGTGACATCCGCATATGCAAGAACTGAGAGTGTCGGGAGGATGAGGAGCAGGTGGTCATTCAGGCTGGCATGGTACCTGAAACACCACAATATTGCCCAGTAATTAGAGGCTTGAAGACTTTATGGTCTTTTTGAGTTCTTGTTTAAAATGTTAATATCCCTATAAAAAAAGAAGAGACTTTCAGATAGGAATGTTTTGTTGTTTAAGTCCAGCTATATGCCGTCTATGCCTTAAAGAAGTAATAGCAAAACTTTGTGAACAAACCAGCAGGCAAAGATGCATGAGGCAAATGCAAAGCAATAACTGAAAGCATGAGTGGGTGGTAGTGTCATCTAACAGAATACAATTCAAGATCCAAAGCATAAATTTGCCAAAATGACAGATGATAAAGTGATAAAGGATATAGCCTATGAAGAAAATGGTATAGTAATAAAACTTTCTGCACCAAACAACAGAGCATAAGGTAAAGCAATCAGGAGCCACTTGAATGAACATGAACAGAGAAGCAGATGAATGGATTCTGATGCACCCTCATAATGAAACTAGAGGCTCAGTGCATGAAATTTGTGCATGGGGAGGGAGGGGACCCTCAGCCTGGCCTGCACCCTCTCACAGTCTAGGAGCCCTCAGGAGATGTCTGACTGATGGTTTAGACCCACTCCCCATGTGAGCCTAAGCTGGAAGATGGACATCCTTAGTGCCACCATCGCTGCTGTGCTTGCCAGCCGTGAACCCAGTTTCTGGCTGAGCAGCGCTCCCCTATGGAAGCGCAATGACCACCAGGAGGCAGCTCCTGCATTGAGCATCAGCTCCCTGGTGGTCAATGTGTGTCATAATGACCAGTTGTTCTGCTGTTTGGTCAATTTGCATATTGGCCTTTTATTATATAGGATTCGACATAGCTATTGAAATGGATGGGTTACATCTATATGTACTGAACTAAATAAGGAGCTGTTGATCCTGACTGAACATCAGAATTATCTAGAAAGATTTTTAAAAGGCCAATGTCTAAAGTAAACATGTCAAACTCAAAGGCTAACACAGGCCAAATAAATTAGGTATGTGGCCCTTGGGCCAAGAGTTTGACATGCTTGGTCTAAAGTGATTAAATGAGCCCAGTCTTTGAAAGTATTTAAAAACTCCCAAGGTGACTCTCATATGCACTTAGAGTTGAGACCCACCAGATTAGAGGAACGTCATTGACAGATTAAGTAAAAAAGTAAGGAAGCAATAAATGGAGGAAGAAAGCAAGAAAGGAGAACATTTAAAAAGAAGGAAAAAATAATATAAATGTATATAATTTCACATACATCTGAGTGCTGAGGAAAAATGGGAAAAAGAAAGAGATATATAATAACGAAACTAAACACTGATGATCTAATTAGGGGGAAAGGAGTTTGGAATACAGGGAGGTTAATCTTTGGAATGCAAGCTTTGTTTAACATTTGAAAACTGATCCATGAAATTCCCTGAAAGAGCTGCCTATGAGAAAAAACAAAATAAAGTATGATCACTTTAATAATTGATGCAGAAGAACAAACATCCATTCATTATGAAAACTAGGATAGAATGGACCATTATCAACCTGATAAAAGACATCCATTAATAACCTACAGTGAGCACCATGCTTAATGGTAAAAGATGCTTTCCCCCTAAGATCAGGAACCAGGTAGGTACGTCTGCCCTCACTACTTCTGTTCAACCTTATACCAAAGATTCTAGTTGTGCAACAAGGCAAGAGAAAGTCAATAAAAGCATCCATATTGGAAAGAAAAATGTTAACTGTCTTTATGTACACATATGATTATTTGTAGGGAAAACTTTACAGAATCTACAAAAAAAACTACTGGAACTAATAGGCAAGTTTAACAGGGTTTCTGGATATTAGGTCAATATATTCTTAAAATTAGCTTTGTTTCTAGGTACTGGTAGTGAATAAGTGAAAGTTAAAATTTATAATATAATATTATTTACAACAGCACCATAAATATAATTAGGGATATATTCAACCAACATTGTACAAGACATGTACATGATAAATTATAAAACATTCCTGACTGAAATTAAAGAGCAGCTATGTTTATGATTGAAAGACAATATTGGTAAAATGTCATTTCTCACATTGATGTATAGAATCAACACAAACTCATTCAGCATGTCAGCCAGCTTTATTTATCTAAAATTGAATAGCCACTTCTGAATTTCATATGGAAATGCAAAGGACTAAATGGCTAAAATAACTTTGGGAAAGAAAAACAAAGTTGGAGAACTTGTACACAAGATTTCAATGCATATTCTAACCAACTGTAATCAAGAAAGTATGATATTGGCCAAAGGACAGACACAAAAATCAATGGGATAGACTAGAGTCCATAAATAGACCAACATGTACATGGTGAACTGACTTTTTTCAAGATTTACTGAAATATAATTGACATTGTGTACATTTAAGGTTTATAATGTGTTAACTTCACATACTTATATATTGCAAAAATGATTATCATCACCATAGCATTAGTTAACACCTGCATCACATAGCATAATTGTTAGTGTGTGTGTGTGTGTGTGTGTGTGTGTGTGTGTGTGTGTGAATATTTGAGGTCTACTCTCTTGGCAAGTATATAATGGAATACTAATAATAGTAACCACTATGCAGTACCTTAGGTCCACAGGACTTACTCATCTTACAGCTGGAAGTTTGTACTCTTTGACCAACATCTCCACTTTTTCCCATGCTCAATGACTTTGACAAAGAAACCAAAGCAACTCAACAAAAAAATGAAAAGAAAGCCACAGACTGGCAGAAAATACTTGTAAAACATACATACTACAAAGAACTTCTGTCAGGAATACAAAAATAACCTCTACCACTCAATGATAACAAGGCAAACAACCCAATATAAATATTTGAACAAACAATTCACCAAAGAAGATATAGAGAAGGTAAATAAGCAAATGGAAATTTCTCAATACTATTAGTTGTTGAGAAAAATGTAAAATAAATAACACTGAGATACCATTATACTCATACCAGAAAGCCTGAAATTTGAAAGATAGACCATATCAAGTTTTTTTGATGATGTGGAGGAACCAGAAAAAAGTTATGGAACATAATCAGGCCGTTTCTTAATAATGAAAACATTTAACTAATGTGTGATCCAACCATCCTACTCCTAGGTATGAACCAAGGAGAAACTGAGGCATAGAAACATCTAAAAAATCTATCAACATGTGGATAGATAAACAAGTTAAAGATACCAGACCAAAAAGAGTCTGTATTCTATGAATACAGTTACAGAAAATTCTAGAAAATTACAAAATAATCTATAGAATCATCAGATCCACAGTTATGTGGGAATGGGAGAAGGGGGAAGGTCTAGAGATGAGGAAGGCATCACAAAGGGGTCTGAGAAAACTTTGTGGGAGAGGGATGGACATGTTCATGATCTTGATTGTGGTGATTATTTCACAGATGCATAATAACTTCCCAACTCATCAAACTGTATACGTCGATATGTGGTTATAGTAGGCCAACTATCAAATCTAATAAAATAGTAATATGTAAATTAACCATCACTCTGAGATGCTTAAGCCATGTTCACCAGCCAAGCCACACCCACCTGCCAATCAGAGTGGCTGTATGCAAATTAACCCAGCCAAGATGGTGGCCAGCAGCCACGGAGCTAGAGCAAACAGGAGGCTTCTATTGCACCAGCGATGGAGCAAACTGCCTGCCTAGGCTGGCTGGGCCTCTGCTCAAGGCAACAATGTTTCCATTATAGAAGCCATGGACCTGAAGCAAACAGGAGCCTTTCTCTCCTGCCTAGGCCTCGGCTCAAGGCAACAAAGTTTCAATTATAGAAGATAAATAATCCCCAGAAACCTGATTCCAGCCAGCCCCCCTGGGACATTGGGTCAATGGGAGCTGTGGGCAGCCTGAAAACAGTCCTCAGCCCCTCACCCAGGCTGGCCACACCCCCATGGGGTGAGGGTTCCCACTGTGGGGCTTGCCCAGCCTGCAAACAGCCATCAGCCCCTCTCCCAGGCTGGCCAGACACACCAGTAGGTGGGCATCCCCCGAGGGGTCCCAGACTGTGAGAGGGCACAGGCCGGGCTAAGGGACCCCCTGAGTGCACAAATTTTTATGCACCGGGCCCCTAGTACATCAATAAAGTTATAAAAAAAATGCAACCACTGGTGCCATGTCCACATATGCTGATTAAGTAGCAATGGGTAAAGCCCAAGAATCAGCTTTTTTAACAGGCCTCCTAGGACATGCTGATGTAGGTGGTCCCTGGATTGCACTTTGTAAATTGCTGTTGGGGAAAAATGCGTCTCTTAGCTACACCAGCCCAGCCTGGGTCCTCTATGCTAGGGGTCAGTTTGTCCCAGCCAGCCAGGCAGGCGGGACTCACATAACTGAACCCTGTACCCACACTCTTCTTTCCTTCCCTTGTCTCTACACTGGCTCCTCCACAAGTTCATTTTTCTCTCCTGTCCCAACATCACTCCACTGGTTCTGGCTTCCCTCTTCACAAGTCTTCCCCTCTTAAAACTTGTAATATGTCTCCCTATCTTTTAACAACGAAAAGACATTGCCTATCGCCCTTGTGTTTTTAAACTTCTCGTTCCCTGAAACACTTTCCCAATTGCCAGAGCCCTTTCACCCTTAAGCTGGAAGCATCTTCCAAGGAAGAGAAAAGGCATTATAAAGCTTCCAAAATAGAAGGTGCTTTTTGCTTGGAAAGGCTAGAGACTAAGCTCAGTCTAATGGAAAGGTGTTGATGGTTCTTAAAACGTCTTCCCCCCCTTTGCCCTAACCAGTTTGGCTCAGTGGATAAAGCATAGGCCTGTGGACTCAAGGGTGCCGGGTTCGATTCCGGTCAAGGGCATTTACATTGGTTGCAGGCACATCCCCAGTGGGGAGTGTGCAGGAGGCAGCTGATCAATGTTTCTCACTCTCTATCCCTCTATCTTCCTCTCCGTGAAAAATCAATAAAATATATGTTAGAAAAAAAAATCTTCCCCTCCACCCCCCAATGTTTGTGTCTCTTTTTCTGACTGCCTCTATTTTTTGAGATCTTTGTGATTCAAGGCTGGTGGGCAGGGCAATACAAGTGCCCATTGTATTAGTATAGAAAAAGGGTTTTGCAGTTTAAGAGTAAGAAATGGAAATAAAAATACAATAAACTTTTCAAAAAACGCCAATAGCCACGTGTAAGGCTAATTAATGCATTTTGCCTTACCAGTGGATATCTTTGTGTGGATTATAAGGACTTGTTGTTGTTCTTGTTGTTAGTGAATCACTTCTGTACATATTTGTATTAATTTAAGCCAGGCAGTCATGAGACTGAGATGGCTTTAATGCTTCAGTAGCCTACATAAGCAAACCCCAACCTAAGGTCATTCCTCAAGGTTAAGAAACTGAAACCAATCACAGATAGCCATTAGCGTTCCCAAAGAAGGCAACTGCTTAAGCTACAGCCAATCGAAGAATTCCCTGACCCTCTTCTCTGTAAAGGTCTTACCCTCTAGCTCCTGTTGGTGGAGTACTCCTAACTACTCCCGGTTTGGTGCTGCTGATTCAAATAGATTTTTGCTTAAATAAACTCTTAAAACTTGTAATATGCCTCACTGTCTTTTAACAAAGACATTGCCCATCGCCACCGCCCCCCCCCCCCACTCCCACTTCCACACTCTACCTGCTTTTCTTTCTGAAGTGATATCGACCCTTCCCCTGGCTTGGCATGAGCGGTCAGCCTGGCAACGGCCACTTTGTTTGAAGGTCACATTGCCAGGACCTGGCCCGCTGCTGTCAGGGAAGCTGGCAGGAGAATCTCTCTCAGAGGCAGGGGCATCCTCAGTGCCCTCGGGCCTCTTAATGTGCCTCTTCTCCACCTGAGACAATGAAAACCTCATTTGGAAAGGGGCCCTGGCTTTGGAAGACTCTGCTCACTCAGGCAAAAGAGAACTTTATTTACATAACAATAATAACCCTATAAATTGATTGACTGCTTCTAATTAGCAAAGTGTTTCTGGGTCCCTTACAGCGATTAGATTGTATCAGTCAGGAATCCATGTTGCAGGCACCTAGAACTCCCAGCTCAGAGAGCTGAGCAAAAGGGGGGGAGGGGGGGACGCACACACACAAAAAGGGCTTACATAACCCGAAAAGGCACAGTAAATTTCCACCATGTCTTGATGCAGGGATTTAATCGGCACTCCCTTATTTCTCTCCATCACTTGACCTCTACCATCCACTGGTCTTTCTTCATTCTCAGACTCTAAGCTTTCCTCTCTCACCCTCTCCTGCTTCCCTTTCTCCATTACAGCTTGGTCCTAGGAGCACTCCCTGAATAAACCATTTGCACAAGAAATCCTATTGCAAACCGCTGTCAGGCAACACAGCCACAGGCAGAGGAGAGTTGAAAAAGCATGCTAAGCAGCAAAAATGACAACTGACCCCAGGAATGATGAAGATGATGAACTTTGCCCTGTATGTGAATCATGACAGATCTGTGCTGGTCACCATTCTGGGTATTTAACACTTGCTTCCTCACAGCCGTGCTACAGCTTCAGAAGAGGAAGCTGGGTTGAGAGCAGAACTGAATTTCCCCAAGTGCATGTTGGTAGGAGCTAGCAAAGCTGCACTTGAACCTACTACCCCTTGCTGTGAGTTGCTGCTGCTCAGAGACCAGTTCAGGTGCCTCCACTCTGCCTGGCACTATAGCACACCTCCTTCATCTTCTGTTTTATTTTTTTTTTTTAATGTATGCTATGTGTCAGAGACTCTTCAACTAAGCCTTTACCAGTATATGCATCATCTCCTTCAGTTCTCATAACAGCTCTTAGAAGAGGGGCACTGGCATATCTTATCCCATTTCACAAACTGAGACATGGAAAGGTGAATGAGCTGCCAAAAATCACACAGCAGGTGAGGTGACAGAGCACAGATCTGGGCCCAAGCGTCTGACATTGGGGCCCACACTCCTAAACTCTGCTTTTATACTCCTACTCTAAGGTGACCAGACGTCCCGCTTTTGGCGGGACAGTCCCGATTTTTAACGATTTGTCCCGCGTCCCGCGGCGTTTTAAAAAAGTCCCGATTACTCTTTGTAATATTTTAAGTAATAATTTAAAAAAAAAAGAAAGAAAGAAAGAAAAAGAAATACCCCCTCCCACCCCCGTCAATGGTGTACCGCTTTAATTCTGGTCACCTTATCCTACTCCCATTCTTCCAAAATGCCCTAAGAAACTGAACTCCACCCAGCTATGGAAAAACTAAAGTGAAGAAGGCTTTTCTTCTTCCCCTGAAGCCCGCCTTCCCAGATATGTAAGGAAACGGTAATAACTCTGAGTCATTAACCCATGACTCTTAATTTAAATCAATTCCCCAAATCGCCAGAGGTGGATATGAAATTGTCTGTCTGCTTCATATATTTATGACCTGGAAAAAGAAACATGAGAATTGTGTTTGAAATTGGGATCCATTTCCTTTAGCCACACAAAGAGAAGAGGAGCTGGCTCGTTTTGCCTTTATTCACTGCCACTGTGTTCCCAGTTCTTTCTTTGTTGTCTCTCTGAAAGTATCCGCAAGAGCAGGAACTGTGTCGGTCTTGTTTAACACCATCTCAATACCTGGCACTGTCATAGGATGGGGTTGGTTTTGAAAATATGTCTTTGAATGAATGAATTTTGAAAATGAATGGAAATAGCCATCTCATCAGGCTGTGTCACTGGTATAGAAAGTTCCCTTTGAACAGGAGAAGGAAACAATAAGGCTGAAGGTCTGCTAACTCCTCATGATTCTACAAGTGATTAAAAGCCTGTAGTTCCATTATTTTGTTCTGTTCTCAGGGTTTCCAGAACTAAATTCTGCCTTGTAAATTGAGGTCAGAAAGATGGTAGAGCATCAAAATCCTCTGGGCTGTTTCTCTCTTCCTGAGATGATGGTCGCCATCAGCGCTGTCTTAATGAATCTCCACTCCATTAAATTGGTATTGGGTCCTGCGGCAGGTCGTTCGTAGCCTCTCTTCCTAGGAACAGAAGGCGGCCTGCAGGGAAGAACGGGAAAACATAGGCGAGCCAGGAGGAGACGAAGATGTACATCTGGAACTGTGGGTCCTCATGTAATTAACTCTTTCGGAACACAGAGTGCTCAGACAGCAAGCTCACACGGCCAGGGAGGTTGTAGGTGGCGGAACTTCCCGTGTGAGACTGTCCAGAGCTGGACATGGTAGGAAGCTAAGGGATTGTGCATATTTTTGGAGCCTGGAGAATGTAAACTTCTTGAGTCGACTCAATTCAGGTGGGAACTAATTTACCTGATTCTTTCCATCACCCAAACACTGTGCTAGTTTATGCTCCCATCAGTTTTCAGACCTCCTCTAAACTGGTTTCCACCTCAAACCCCACCCCTCCTTGGATTCTAAAAGGAATAATGAGCTTCAACTACATTCAGATTCTCTGAACAGCCTGATGCCAAAGACAGTGCTGTGCGCCTGGCTTTCTTGCCTCCAGCCAACGCCCTTGTGGTCTCTCTAAAGCTCAGATCTGATCTTCTCTCTCTTTGTTTTCTGTGATTCTCTGCTGCCCAATGAATGAAGTCCAGCTCCATATCCCACCAGATTTCCAAACTGAGCTTATACTCTTAGAATATC
The DNA here is from genome assembly GCA_004026665.1 of Murina feae. Taxonomy (NCBI): domain Eukaryota; kingdom Metazoa; phylum Chordata; class Mammalia; order Chiroptera; family Vespertilionidae; genus Murina; species Murina feae. The sequence continues at coordinate 96,255 of PVJC01000541.1, forward strand.
ATTTTCCTCCTGACTTTCTGACACTGTCCCCAATGTACCCATCATTTCCTCAAAACTCCTTACTCCATTTCATACACACTATTCTCCTTCATATCTCCGCACATTTGCATATGCTGTTCCTCTGGCTGGAATGTCTTTCCTTTCTTTCCCTCCTGGAGAATTCACTGAGGTGTCATCCAAAGCTCCAAAGGCTTATCCACTACATGGCCTTATTTGACTATCCAAAAAGAAGCTCGTCTCTCCTTCTCTGCCTCCCACAGAACTTTTTGCCAAACCCTTATCTGGGCCCTTAGAGGTTTGAACCTTCCTTGCTTACCGATGTGTCTGCTCTTGGGACTTGCGTGAGGACAGAAAGGGTGGTTTCTTTGTCTTGATACTTAGTCAGAGTGCCTATTCCAGTATTCTTCAACTTGCAGCAATTTTACCTCACCTCACCTCCAGGGGATGTTTGGCAATTTCAGGAGATATTTTTGTTGTCACGATGAGGGAGAAGGAGTACTATTGGCATCTAATGGGTCTCTAACATTAGCCAAGGATGCTGCTGCATATGTAAAAATGCACACAGTGCCACACAACAGAGATGATCTAGTGCAAAAAGTTAGCACTGCTGAGGGGGAGAAACTCTGGCTTATCCCAAAAGCCTGGCTACAGCAAGCAATTCCACTGGCATGTCTATTTGAGAAAATACAGCTAGGAACCTCGGTCATGGTGAGTGCTTGTGTTAGAGATCCTCCAGGTTTACCCTTGAACCAATTGGAACATCCAAACAAAATCGAAGATCTTGTCCTATGAATCTGCTGTGGAAAAAAGTCTGAGACGCATGTTCTCCCGTCTTTTGCTGATCTGGGCTTTTGAAGAGCAACATTGACTTGATCTAGACAGGAGACCGGGGTTACGGCAGAAAATATGAAAGAGCTCCATGCAGAGGGCACGTGTTTTGTTGTTCCTTCAGGAACTAAGAAGGGGAGACTTATCAGAGCTATGGAAGCGGCTGAGTGGTGTCATTCCATGGCTATGTTACAGAACGCGTCAGAGAGTACCTGAGGTGGGACGTGTGGATCATGCTCGTGTCCAGAGAAACGAAGGCTGTGCTGTGTTGGGATGTTCTGAGGAAACCTGGGCCCAGGGAACAGAAGACTGTGGCTAATAATGAATGATCAGGGCCCAACCATAGGGATTAAGGACTATTTCTTGAATTAACAAATGGACTAATGGTCATTATGCAAGAATTCTTCCTGGGTGGGTAGGTATGCTTTATTATCCAAATTGGGACACTCTTGAAAATAAAGGAGCTATTGTGCATAATTCATTAAGCTAGCACAGGCACAGACTGCAACTTTCCTAGGGAAATTGGAACTTACTGTAATCATATGTAAGTTTTCAGTTTTATTTATTCTTAGGGCACAGGTACACAGACATGGCATGCATAGTGTTATTTCTTCTTCCTCTGCCCATAGCATACATTATAGGACTCTTCCTCTCCGAATTAGTGTGTGGTCTTAAAATCATCCTCAGCAGAGCATCCCCATCCATCTTACAAACTGACGGGCACTGGCATAAGAGATCAGACCTGTTGTGGGCAAGCATGCCACCTTTATGCTCCCCTGGGTTCCTCTCTGTCTTTATTCTCCCACCATCCCTCTCCTCCCTAGAGTTCTTATTCTCAGGAATCTAAAATTCCACCTTTTCAGATTCCCATGAAGAGGCACAGTCCCAGGCACAGTGTTCTTTAAGACATAACTTGCAGAGTTATCGGAATATCTTGTGCATTTCTGTTACTGCTACATGATGTTTTATCCATTTGGTATCTAGGGTCAATTAGGCATAAATATTAATATGTTTTACATGAATGATTGATAAAATGTAGCTCTTAAATGGATTTTTGCTGGTTAAAAATTGTAAGGCTTGATTCATGTGGCCATTGTTTTCTAGGAGAGATTCCAATTTTTATTCTGGCAAATATATCAGAGAATTTCAACATGGTTGACTAGCAGTTACTCAACTGAGTGGGATGAACCAAGAATAATGATTGATGGGCTAAAAGCTATAAGCAAGTAAGAGACCCTTCTCCCTCTATGAATGTTAATGGTTAGCCACTGAGACTATGGCGGGGCAACGTCAGGGGGTGTGATCGGGAACTTACCAAGGGTCATATACCACTTACATCATTTCAGCCAGAACAGAGATCAGTTACAAGGAACTAGAAAGAAGGCTGACTCAAGGCATCTATTTTGTTTGGTAAAATACAAATACAAGTTGCTAACATTTATCTTTAATTTCATAATCTTTCCTGTAAATTGCTACCTGGGGAATCCTTTGTGATGTGTGTCCACTAAAACCCATCCTCAGGCCTCAAAATTGAGCCTTAATGGATCCATTTTAGTGTTACAGGGTTTGTACTGCTCAACAATAAACACAGTATTTGATATTACCCAAGGTTATTTATTGTAAATTAAATATTTATTGCAAACTAAAATACCATTACAGATGTAAAACATGTAACTTTTTCTCAGATTGATAGCCTGTGAGTTGGATCTATGCTGCAGATAAATTTTAATTGGCTCACATAATATTTTAGAAATTATGTTTTAAAGTCTTCAACTTCTAAAAATCAGAAATTTTTACATTTACTAAAAGCACATTTTAAAACCTTTTAATAATCCACTCTGAAAAAGTTGACTATTTAGCAACACTGTACATCCATCCCTGTAAAGAGAGAGGTTATTTTCAGTTGTACCTAATCATCCTCATTTATGGTATTATGTTTCCTTCCTGGCCCCTGGAGGTATTTTAGTTTGCAACTCCTGGTTTAGGTTAATAAGTCAATCATAAAGGAATCAACCATGAAATTGAAGATGTAGTCACCCAAGAGTGTATTTTAATTTATTTTTAACATTAGCCACTGCTTCAGGCTTCTGAACATTATCTAACTGTTTCAACATAAATACACACAGAGCTTCAGAATGGGTTCTTTCATTCAACCAAACAAATGTTTACTGAGTACCTACTATGTACCAGGAACAATGCCAGGTCTTTGGATATCAACATCAACTTGATCCTTGCTTTCAAAAAGCTTGGAGATAAGCAAAACAAATACACAAACCAATTGTTTAATTGGGGAATATGTTATGCTGGTGTGAAGCATGCTCTCCAAATTTTTTAAATGTACCTTGTACATAGTCAGTCGAGGAGGCAGAGGTAGAATGAATACATATATTTATATATATAAAAAGCTAAATGACCAACCACACATCTGTCCGACCATCTAACTGGCTGGTACATATGACGCGCACTGGCAATCCTATATAATAAAAGGGTAATATGCAAATGGACCCTAACAGCAGAACCACTGGAAATGACTGGTCACTATGACACACACTTACCACCATGGAGCAGACGCTCAATGCAGGAGCTGCCCCCCTGGTGGTCAGTGCACTCCCACAAGCCAGGCTGGTGGGAGACTCTCCTGCCTCCTCAGCAGCACTAAGGATGTCTGACTACAGCTTAGGCCTACTCCCCATGTCAAGTAGACATCCCTTGAGGGCTCCTGGACTGCCAGAGGGATGTCTGACTGCCAGCTTAGGCCCGTTCCCCCAGAGAGCAGGAGCGGGTCTAAGCCAGCAGGTGGACATCTCCCGAAGGGTCCCAGACTATGAGAGGGCACAGGTCAGGCTGAGGGACCCCCCGCCCCCACTGAGTGCTCAAATTTTTGTGCACTCTAGTTTAAAAATAAAGATTTACTTGTGCATGTGCGATACATATAAAGCTCTCACTGGTGTCAATCTCACACATGTGTTTCCATCTGTCAATGTCGATTATGAATTTGGTTGTTTTTGTTGACATTCTAAAGCTAAAAGAAAGTGGTGTCATTGACAGAATATGTCTGAAGACCAACTATTGGCACAACGAATAATGATATTAAAATATTTGTTCTAATTGAATTTCTCTCAATGTGCATGCATCTGTAAAAATTTATAACTACTTTGGTCTTTTATACTTGATGGGGTCTTTAGAGATCCTGTCCAACTTATGGTAACAGAAAGTCAGAAGAAAGCTCTAAGTGACTCACTCAAGGTCAATTGGTTGACATCATTGGCAGGACTAGAACTAAAGAGCTGGGCAGTTTTACTTTTTTAAGGAGAGATACAGATTTCTACCCACTGGCTTGAAAGTTGGTCACTCCATTGCTGATAGACCTGGAAAGTATTTTCACTAAAATTTTGCTTCAGGCCACTTCTATGTAGTACTTCCTGATTTCAACTCCTCTAAGATCATTATGGTGGCAAAAAAACTTACAACAAAAAAAAGATGAAAGATATTTCTGTCTTGTGGGTATCAGTCTAGAATACCTGGCCTAAATAATGATGATTTGTGTGGTTTGGGGTCAACTTAGAGGTCAGTCTTTAGCGCAACAGCACGAGATCATTCCATTGAAATTGATGGCTTGGAGGAGGCTCGTGTGGTCATGCTGATCCAATTTGTGTTTGACAGAATGCTGAATGGGACAGCTAATGCCCAGAATGAAAGAATCAAATGGAGAAGGATCTCACTAGACTGGAAGATTGGGTGCAAGCCAAAGGATGAGCGTTAATAGAGATAAATATTACTTTTTAAAAATCAGTTTGCTCGGGTAGAGAATGGAGAGCATCAGACTTGGCTGTGATTCCCATGAGAAAGATCTGGGATGTCTCATAGGCTCGTGCCAGCCAAGTAATGCAACACCACAAAGAGATGTTGATGGAGAAAACTCGTTGGTTAATAAATAACAAAACCCCAACTCAAATTGATTAAAGCAAGATGGAGAATGTACGGGATCCTATACCAAAAGTTCAGGTATGACCTTGGAATGTTAGTCATTTTTCTAAATGTGTAATGAATTGCTTCCCTCTCAATGTTTTTCAACACTACAGGTTTATTTTTCTTCCTCATAGGTCCATGGGGCAGTGACATTGAGACTGATGCAGTTGGGCTTGGCTGGGCCAGAGTAGGCCCAGGACTTCTGTTTGGTTTTGACTGCTCCATAGGTCAACAGTCTGGAGCTCAGCCAAAGAGCAGAGGCAACATGGACAGGATCATCTCATTGCTAATCACAGAGCTTAAAAGGGGTGAGTAGAAATACAAATGCTTTAAGGATTCTGCACGGAACTGGCAACCACTACTCTTGCCCACATTCTGTTGGCCATAACCAGTCATGTGTGGAGTGGGAAGTATAATCCACCTTGTTTTTTAGGAGGTATTGTGGTTACATGATAAAGAACATGAATGTGTAATTCTAATGTTGAGAGAGAATGATTCAGTCTCCCACTTTGGCTTTCGTATGTCTGGATCCAGACATTCAAATGATGCCAACAGAAATCATTTCTTTCACATCTTTGCTTTCCACTACGTTGATTTTGAATGCTGCAACCGTCTACACTCACAGCTCCTATCTACATTTATAAGATTTTACTATGTTGCTGTTTTCATCAACAAAATTTTACTTTTCCAGAAAACTCTTGTCCAGTGAGATAAGTGTTGCAAATACCTTTGTTGTTCATTCAAGAAACATCTTTATTAAAAAAAAACCCTTCAATTCCTCCATGGACAGCATTAAATAATAGTTTGTAGTCAAGACTCTTTGGATTCCTCATCTCAAATTTCTCATCTTGCTGTGTCTATAATCCTACACTCTTATATCACAATCCTCACTAATTCTAACAAAGTCCCACAGTCGAGACCGTCCTTAAATCAACTCCAAAACTATTAAGAAAAAGTATCCAATATTTAGAAATAAGGCAAAAAATAGCATAGCATATCCTGTAACTATCATGTCATGGCATTGTTTAACAGTTCTGCTCACTCGAGGTTTAGTGAATTCTCTTCCAGAATGTATATGTACTGGCTTTGCTCTTTATTCTTCGATGAGAGGTCAAGGATATTATGAAGTTGCATGTCATCTTAAAGATTCCCATACAGTAGAAAAGATAGCTCTATAAGCTATGGTTCCATCATCCTATGGAACATTCCTCATCTTGGTATCTCACCTAGCAATTATTCTAATGTCTTTTTCTCATAATGCCTATAAATACCTAGTTCTTCACCATGTTCTTGGAACAAGTTTTACTTTTACTGATTCCTTCAATAAAGAGTGAAATAAAACTTGACATATTTAATTTACATTTGCATGAATGTCATGTTTTTAATTTCTGCAAATGATTCTTCCACAGAGCTTTTTAGACTACTAGAAGAGAGACATTAAGCCAATTACGACGAGGAAGGGAACTACCATGTGCTGAGGGGCCATGAACTGAAGGATTTACTCTAGTGGATTTAATCTAAAGGATTTGGAATGACTCCCCTGAAAATGTGACATTTCTTAAAGCACAAGTGGGAATTAGTCAAATGAAGGAAAGAAAGAAAATGTGGGGTTGGGGTGGGCCTACTGCAATGGTCCAAGGTCATGGGTGAAAAGAGGAGGTTGGTAGAATCTTAGAGAGAAGACATAAAGAGCATATTTTTCACTGGAGGGTCTGGAACAGAGTTCCTGGCTTTCCAGGGATGCCAGAATCCCCAGAATGAGAATGGGGATTGGTCTTGCCCATGGCTTTAGCTTCTGTGTGAGCGGTCCAGTGACTCCCACACAAAGAAACAGCTCAGAGGCTCAACCCTGGAACTCAGAGCTCAGGTTCAAGGAGCAGGAATACAGTTTCCTTCTCCCACCAACTGTGGAGCCTGGGAGGGGAGGAGAGAGGCACTTTCCATAATCCCAACCGGAAAGAGTATTCTTGTGCCACACAGAAACCTAACTAAATCTGCACCTAGAAAGGGAACCACTGTCGCGTGGGCTCACTCTGGTCCCATCTCTGCTTTGCAGACAAGGGGGTTTAGATAGTGAGCCCAAACTGCTTCTCGTTTGAAATTTCTGGAAGACAGGAGGGAAATAAAATGCTGGGGCTTGCTTGTGTTGCTAGGATATTAAGCCACTCGTCACAAACCAAGGGAACGAGAAGGCACTGGGAGGTGGTGACTTTTCATGCAAGTTCGCTGAGCCCCAGCTTTCTCAGGCACAGGAAGATTCATGCCAGGCAGTTTTGACCCAGAGGGTGATGGGCAAAGCTCTGTTCAGCATGCTACTGATCCAGGCAATGGCAGCCACAGAAAGAAGCCTCTGTTGGGACTTTTTTTATTGTTATTATATTTTATTGATTTTTTACACAGAGGAAAGGAGAGGGACAGAGAGTTAGAAACATCAATGAGAGAGAAACATAGATCAGCTGCCTCCTGCACACTCCCTACTGGGGATGTGCCCGCAACCAAGGTACATGCCCTTGATGGGAATCGAACCTGGGACCCTTCAGTCCCCAGGCCGACACTCTATCCACTGAGCCAAACCAGTCAGGGCTCTGTTGGGACTTTGGACACTGGTCAGACCAGCGCAAACTTCAGAGTCACACAGCCCTGGATCTATATCCTGGCTCTGTCGCTTACTAGCCCTGTGACCGGAGTAGACTCAGTTTCTTCATCTGTATTGGGGGTGAACACAGTCCTTATCTCATGGAGTTACTCCCAGCAGGAGGTGAGTTAATGCATGCAAAATGCTTGCTTCAGGGTCTGGCACGGTAAGCATTATCTATCGTTATTATGCCTATCATCATAATGATGATGACCCTCATCATCAAGGTCTGCCTGTCATTTCTCACTATTATAAAAATTTGATTTCAAATTCACCTGTTCTCTGTTGCAAGGTTCATCTTCAACCATTTTTAAAGAGCCCATCTTAGGGAAAAACACAGTTTTGATGCCTGCCATTTAGCTCTGAGGACCAGGTGGGTTTAAAGTGAAAAGCTGGCTGACCAACTCGTCTTGGTTTGCCTGGGTCCTGCCTGGTTTTAGCGCAGAAAGTCTCATGTCCTGGGACACCCTGTCATCCTGGGCCAACCAGAGCCATGGGTCCCCTTGATTACAGGATTAAGTCAGGTTGGTAATAAGTCCTAAGAACCAGGGCAGACCCCAGGCCTCCTGTGCCCAGCCTGGAGGGGGGTCCACCCACACCATGGCTAGGGGTGGGCGGAGAGAAGCACATGCTAAGAGAAGTTCCCAATTTATAAGTCTTGGGATCGAACTTTTACAATGGGTACTGCAAATGAATGAGGTAGGCCAGGGGACTCACAGGGAACCATGCGTACTTTCTGAGTGGGCCGCACCCTTTAGCAATGTGCACTTGCTGCCTCTGGGAATCTGAGCCTCGTGCTGCTAGGCACACTGATTATTCAAGAGATGGCAGATATTTGAATTTTTTAAAATGTGAGAGCTCCCCATTTTCAAACATTGGCAACTAACTCCACTGAAACAAGCAAACAAAAAACCTGTATGAGCCAAACAAAATACATAATGTGCCAAAGGAGGTCTGCCAGGCTTCGGTTTACCCTCCTAACCTAGGTCAGGCTTTTCCTCACTTCCAGGCCTTTCCCACGCCAGTCCCTCTGCCCCACACTCTATTTCCTACCTTCACCTCCGCAGGCAGCAGGCTCTCACTCACCTTAGGCATCAGACACTATGGATGAATGACAGCACCACACGACTGGGTTTCTTGACACCTCTTGAGAGTCCCAGGGCTCTGACTTCGGGCTTCTGTTGTCTGTCTTCATTTCCTTGTTCACTCATCCTTAACCATCACCTCTAAGCTGAGGATTCCCGAATGTTATTACTAGCCCAGAACTCTCTCCTGAACGTCAGACCCACATACATATTCAACTGCCTACTCAACATGCTCTTGACGTCTACCAGGCATTTGAAATTTAACCTGTCCAAAACAGGACCTCTGACCAAATAGCCAAATGTGTCCTTTTTCAATCTCAGTATATGCCCATACCATTCTCCCATTTCTCAGATGGAAATTGGAGCCATCCTTGGCTCCTTTCTGTCATACCCCATATCCCCCATTTCGGTCCTTCATTAGATCCCACTGGCTGCTCCTTCATGATACATTCGACATTTAATCTCTTCCTAGTCCTCTTCTGCTACCACCTTGGTCCAAGCAACCATCACTTATCACCTGGATTGGAACCCAGTTTCCACACAGGTCTCCTGTCTTCTACCCCTCACCATGTCCAACTATCTGCCCTTCTCCACGTTTCATCTCTGACCTCCATTCCTGTGGGCTGCCCTGCTGTTCTTATCATGGTCCCTTTACATATGCACTTTTCTCAGATGAAATGCCTTTCTTCTGGATACCCACAGGGCTCATTCTTTACCCCACTCTGATCATTACTCAAATATTACCTTCACAGTAAGACAAGGCTTTAAAAATTCAAAAGTTGCCGCTGCCATCCTACCCACCACTGTGCTCCTCCCACTGTACCCACGCCCTACCTATAACACTCTTTATTTCCCTTTTTTCTCCTTAGCATTTATCATCACTTAGCATTTAATATATGTTACTTTCTTGATTTCTTTGGTTATTTCATGTTTCTCACTAGCTCCTAGAGTACAAAGATTTCTGATTATTTTTTCACTTCTCTAGTTCCAGAACCTAAGACAATGCCTGAGATATAGTAAGTGCTCAATAAATGTGTTGAATAAGCAAATCAAAGTACTAAGAGGATCAGCTGTCCTTGAAGAATGATTAAGAAAACTTGAATCAGTGGAAACAAATACATTTCTGCCCAGCAAACAGCCAAAAAAAATAATAAACTGAGAGAAAGGCGTTTGCATCACTAATGACAGAAAAAGGACCAGGTTTTTTTTTTATTGCTGTTGTTGAATAAGTGCTGTTTCAAATAAATTAAAAATGGCCAGTATCCCATTAGAAGAATCAACAAAGGACACAAACAAGCAGCTCACAGGAGGAGGAAAAAAAAAATAGACTGCCTTATTAACATATGAAAAGAGGCCTGACCTTTCTCATCATTAAAAAAATGCAAATTAAGACAACAATCAGAGACTAATTTCCACCTGAGCGGCTGGAAAATACACTAGAAAGATATTTATGATACACAATGTTAGTGAGAGTTTCAGCAAATGGTGAGTGTGCTAATCAGGGAAGCCTCTGAGAAGGCAATTAGGTCACTGGTATACAAACTGCAAGCAAATCCTTCAATCTAACAGGTATTTATCCTACACAGAAATTGTCTTTGCAGAAACACATGCAGACACATGCACAAGGAAGTACACAGGAGATAAAGATAAAAACAACCTAAATAGTCATCAGTAATAGAGTTGATACATTTCTGAAGCTGGTCAACACTGTCCCATTTATAGATGACAGCATACATCTATTTGGGGGGAAAAGAGTAAGGTAGATCTAAATTACTTGTATGGAAATAGTAAGTGAAAAATGCAAGGTGCAGAAAAATGTGCTTAGTTTTATCCCTTTTGTGTTAAAAAAAAAAATAAGTGCTTCCAAATGTATGCTTCTACATGCACAGAAAATTTATAACAAATACACAAGAAGCCATTAAAATTGGTTTTCCCTGGGAAGAATAATGGGTGAGGCAGGAAGGAAACTTTGATTTCAGGTATATGTTTTCAAAATATGGAAATGTTTTCTTTGTATTTTTTAAATAAAAAAAATGTGTTTTAAAAACACACACACACCATTTCCCCAAAATAAACATTGAGTTGTTAAGTTATACACACTTAGGACCAGGAGGAGAGGAGCCTGCTAGGTCACGTGCTCCCAGTCTTCCACCCCAAATGGGAATTTTTGCTGCTTCTTACGATCTAATCTTTATGTATAAGTCAGAGTGGATCGCTCCTCTTATATCATTCAACCCAGGCAATGGTGTCTTCCGACCTGTGGCTATAAATGCCTACCTACCCACGCTGTATTCAGTGTTGATTCCAACCTCTCTCTTCCACGGCAATACCCCATTCCAGTGGTCCCCACACTTGTCCTTATGGCCTTTCCTTTGCACCACGAACTTCATGAGGTTGAGGATCTGCCTGTCTTGCTTCCTGCTACTATCCCCACCACCTATAACATTAGCCTTTCTTTTTAAACCTTTTTTTTTTTTTAACTCATTCTCCAAGTATCCTTTTTCATAGCTTTGTTTTCCATCAAACAACTGCATATATGGCTACTTACACTAAATGAAATGAAATTCAAAATTCAGTTTTTCATCTGTACTCCTCACATTTCAAGGGCTCAAGAGCCATATGTGGCTAGTGGCGACTGAATTGTATGGCACACATATGCAATGTTTCCATCATCACAGAAAGATCTATTGGACAAGCTGGAATAGACCTTTTCAGCACATTATAGCTTTTCAGAGATCTAAGTCCTCATCTGAGATATTGCCAACACTGATCCAAAGATGTACTTGAATGTATTACTTCTCCCAATGTTCAGAGTCACCCAGCAAGGTCCATTTGAACCAAAGGCGGGTATTGATGCCATTTCATGAGGACCTCCAAGTCTCATTTCCATACACATGTTGCCTTGGATAGTTTTGGATGGTCATGCAATGTAACCTCTATGTGGTTCCTGGGATCCCAAAGCCCAGCCTCTGTCTCTACAGTCACCCTCCTCCCCATGGACCTTCCCCATGGGTGTGATATTGCATCCACATGTGGGTAGAGGAGCCAGGGATGGGAAGAAAGAAAAAGGAGTCATGTTCTGGTACTGTTGCCATGAATTCTCTCAATACCCTTACTGATTCCTCACATGTAGCAGGGGCTGAGTGAGCAGTGGCTACTGGCTTCTTTGAAGCTGGCCATCCCTATTTTAATTATTTTATCCAGTGGAGTGCAATGACTTGACTGGCTTCAATTCCAGATCTTTCTAGGCAGCCAAGACTCAATCAGAGGGTGCTAAGTACTCCTCACTTACAAGGTAAACTGAAATTCCAATTAAACTCAAATTACATTTGGGTGGGGATCTCCAATTGTCAGGTTTGAAGATTCAAAAGCAAAATCAAATGGGAGCAGAAGAAATGGGAGGAAAAAATAAAAAAGGGAAGAGAAATGCAGAATGCAAGAGTACTCATTTAGTCAGAAGAAATGGCTCACAAAAGTAGTCCTTGGGGTTTAAGAATAGGATGTATTGCTTCAACAAGCAGCTATTAAGGAGCAAAAGATGTTCTGTGTTAAGTGCTCTGGAGAGTGTAGAGGGAGAGCTCCTGTGTTTTGATCAGACAGATCTGACTTAAAATCTTGGCCCTTTTGTTTTCCATGACACTGATGAAGTCATGCAGCCTCACTATGCTTCCAAGGTCAATGGAAGCCCAGCTTAAAGCACCACTGTGAAGAGTCAATAGAGAAGATAATGGATGTGCAGCACTTAGCATGTGTCTCAAGATACTAGGGTCCTAACTGAATGTACTTGGACTCGCTGGAATAGACCCTTTCAGTACATTGTAGGTTTTCAGAGATTCGAGTCCTCATTTGTGACATTGGGTAGGCTTTCCCAGGAAGTGTAAAGAGAGAGAAGGAATAAGGTCCAAGGGCAAGCCCTGAGAAATACCAGCATACCTTGGAGAGGAATTAGGAGATGAGAAGGCAGAGGCTACTGGAGTAGCCAGAGAGATTTCAGAAAAGAAAAAAAAGAAAGAAAGAAAGAAAAAAACCACAGGAAAAAGTAGAATTCCTGAAGCCAAGGTAAGAGAATGTTTCAAGGCAGTCCCAAGATGTAATGAAAAACAAGACTGAAAAATGTCCATTTATAATCATGTGCCACCATTAAAAATGAGCTGTTGCTTAAATAGTGGATGTCATAGATGTTCATGATATATTGTTTCAAGAAAAGAACCAGATTACAAAAATTTGTGTATCTATATATATAAAAGCCTAAATGACCGAATGACCAAACAACCAAACAACTGAATGACCAGTCAACCAGTCAATATGACGTGCACTGACCACCAGGTGGCAAATGTTCAATGCAGGAGCTGTCCCCTGATGGACAATGTGCTCCCACAGCCAACCTCCCACAACCGGCCAACCTCCCGCAGTCCCTCCCCCTGGCCAGCCTGCCCCTGCATCAGCCCCAATCACCAGCCAGACCAAGGGACCCAACTCATGCACGAATTCATGCACCAGGCCTCTAGTTTACAGATAAAAGCTGCTGATTGAGCTAGTATTTGTTTAGCTCATTCATGCAACAAATATTCACTGAGTTCAAGCACTGTTCAAAATGCTAGAGATATGAGGGTGAATGAGACAGGCACCCCATGGTACTTATATCTCACTCTGCATGTATGTATGAGATTATGTGTATATGTACACATATTTACATAAATACATACATATCTTTGTTTACCTTTGATGGGAAATGAGATGTATGTGATTGATAATAAAATTAGACCAAATCATATTTCTGCATATGCATATTGCTCACATAAAAATATGGCAGTCTATGTACCAAATATTAACTATGATTCATTCAAGTGGTGGAACCATGTCTGAGTAGTTCAGAGTGCAAGTTTTGGGGCCAGACAACGTGAGTTCAACTTATTTTTGCTACCTAGTAGCCACCAGCTGAGCAAGCAACTTGACTTCACTCAACCTGCTTACTCTTCTCTAAAATGGAGGTAATGATAGTCCTACCTCACAGTATTGTGGTGTAATGCAAGTATACACGTAATTCAGTGCTCAAGAAATCTCGGCTATAATTATTTAGCTTGCATGAATTTGTAATTTTTTTCTAGTTTATGGGTGTATCCCTTTGGTAATCAGAAAACACAATAGAAGTTGTTTAAAATAATAACTTAATGAAGAGCAATTAGAGGCAAGCTGCCTGGAGATTAAATGCTCAAAGAGAAGAAAAGGAATGGCAGGCAGTCTGGTTGTGTCGAATATTGGCACTTGCAAATTTTACTTTTTTAAATTGAATTTTTGGAGTGACATTGGTGAATAAAATTATGTAGGTTTCAGGAATACAGTTCTATAATACACCATGTGTATATTGTGTGTTCACCACCCCAAATCAAGTCTCATTCCATCACCATTTATTTGCTCTTTTCTCCTAGCTCCCCTCCCCCGCCTTTTTTGCTGGTAATCACCATACTATTGTGTGTATATGAGGGTTTTTTGTTTGTTTCTTTGTTTGGGATTTTTTTCTTAATCACTTCACCGTTTTCCACCCAGCCCCTCTACCCACTCCCAAGAATTATACTCTTGAAGCAAAATCACAGAAGAATCTTGTTACCAAGGATGGGAGGTGAGATAGACCAAATAGAGTAAAAACCCCCATTAAAGTAAAAATGGTGCAGTGACAGGGGTTCATGGGAGAAATGAGCAGCAGAAAACTTTGATGACAACCTAGAGAAGACAAGTCATCTCCCCAAAATCAAGAGTGAAGATTAGAATTCAAGCCTCTGGTTCCCATGTGCAAGCACCCTTTCTATTACACCTCACTGCTAGGGCTTTACTACTGTCAGAGATGCTCTCTGCTGCGTAGGCTCCCCATCTCTTCTTATTCTAAGACATGTGTTTGCCCAATTTCTGAAAGACTATGTCTCATCTTTCTATATTTAAAAGTAATTAAAAGGCAGGTTCAAGTCAATAAAAGAATCTAGGTAACTATGTACTTGAAACGATGTCTTTTCAGTTTTTCTAAAAAATGAAACACGGTAATAACAAAACATCTTAGCAGGTGAGTCAGGTGGCTTCAGCTATGCTAAAAGAGGTCACTACATTATAATTTCTTTCAGATAGCTTTTGGAGGGTGGTCATATCAATTTCCCTCCTAATGTGGGAAACTTTTGTAAGACACCTCTGATTGGACAGTAAGTGAACAGCTGATTGAGCTACTATTTATTTAGCAACTACTATTTCCAGGCACTGAGTTATAATCTATTTCCCAGAAACATCTGGAGTGAGCTTAAAACCTTAATCAGGTCGCACCCTCTTGTGATGACTTCCCATCACATTTGGAACACAGTCCAAGTCTTCTCCGAGCAGATAAAGAAGGGCACTGTCATGCTTCTCTAGCTGCATCTGCTTCCACTCTCCCCTCATCTACTCCCCTCCCTCCCCTGGCTGTCCTTTAGGCCTTCAAACACATCCAGTCCATGTCCTCCCAGGGACTCTATTACCTCCACCACCACTGCCTGAAATTCTTCTCCCCTAGGTCGACGCCTGAGCAGCCCTCCCTTGTTATTCAGTTTCAGCAAATGCTCTCTCCTCCAAAAGGCCTTCACTGACACTTGATCTTGATCTGCACAAAGACCTTGTACCCTCGTCACCCCCTGCCCCACCTCTCCTGTTCGATTTCTTCGCAGTCCTAATCACTGCCAGGAATTGTCTGGTGTTTCAAGTCAGGTTCCCCAGAAGCCGAGCCTGGGGATGGATTCTTGAGCAAGTGACTAACTAACTAAGAGAATGCTCATGGAAGAAACTCATAAGGGAGTGCAGAGGTAGGACAGGACATGAAAACAACACTGAGCAAAGAAGGCGCTCTGGAGCATGAACGGCACCACTGAATTGGTCCTACCTTGAGGCAAGCATGCTGGTCGTATACCCCTCATCCATCTGTCAGTGACCGAGGGCTGGCCTCAGGTGGGCGGGGGGACGGATGTCCCAATGGTGAGCTCTGAACAGCATGCCAACAGTATCTGCAATGTCTGGCTCATTTATTGTTTTCATTGATTCATGTCAGTCTATCCTGCTATACTTCAAGCTCCATGAGTTCATGGAGATCATCTGCTTTACTCACTGTGGATGACTCCTTAAGACAACAGGCACTCAGGAAATATTGGCTGGATGTTCAAAGAATTAGTTAATATATTAAGACACGTTGCTTACTTGTCTAGCTGATCACCGTGGGAGATAGGATCTTCAAGTCTGAGTTCTTTCCAGGCCCCGATCTAAGCTTGCCCATCTGAGAGCCAATTAACCAGATAGCCTGGATAGAAATACTGCACCATGTGGGCAAACTTCACTGTAGCCTTTGCTTTGAGCCTTACTCCCACTACTTCCTGCCATACACACATAGGCTTTCTTTGGTTTTCCCAACTATATAATCCCCAAGTCCCAGACCGTGAGATCAAAGAATCAGCATACAGTCCCTGCACTTACTTTGATGCTTCATTTTGTTTCCAAGCATGTTAAGAGTATTTTTAAAATAAACACTAGTTATTAGCGTAACTGACAAGAGCTATATGTGCAGATGCTAACAGTACGGGTTAGCGTGCACCAAAGTTATACAGTGCGTTGACAGGGAATACTAAAAATTAAGAATAGATCTACCATGTCACCCCCTCTTCTGGATATCTACCCGAAACACTTGAAAATACTTATTCCTAAAGACCTATGCACCCCCATGTTCACTACAGCACTTCTCACAATATTCAAGACAGGAAAACCTAAGTGCCCTTCAGCCGATGACTAGATAAAAAAGATGCAGTGCATATATACATGGAATATTACTCAGCCATGAAAGTGATGGAATATTGCCATTTGTGACAACATGGATGGAACTTGAGAGTATCATGCTAAGTAAAATAAGCCAGATAGAAAAGGACAAGAACCATATGATTTCACCCGTATGTAGGATATAAAACAGAAAGCAATAAATGAGCAAACAGAATAAATAAACTCACAGACATGGAAAACAGTATGCTGGTTAGCAGAGGGAAAGGAGGGTGCGGGGAGGTGAAGAGAGTACAGGGGATCAAATATATGGTGACAGAAGGAGATTAGGTTTGGGGTGGTGAGCACACAATGCCATATATAGATGATGTATTATAAAATTGAACACCTAAAACATAATGTTTCCCCAATCAATTTAATTTAAAAAACTAACTAAATGGAGCGAATCGTCTCACAAACAAGCATACCAGAGAAGGCTTTGTCCCCTTCCATTGTTAGGGACTGTCAGGTATGTGAAGGCAGAGTCCCAGGCCTCCCCCGAGACATACTGAATGGGGATCCGTATTTTACTCAGATCCCCAGATATTTCGCTTACACATCCAAGTTAGAGAATTATTACCTTAAGACATTGCACCCAGCCTTTCCTACTGCCCCTCCTTTGGTGAAGTTAGTTATTTTAGAACCTTTCTGCTATTTTAGCCCAAGTCATGAAAGACCATGATAGGATCCCAGAGCCCGCCTTCAGTCTGTAAGAGTAATATTGCAAAAGCTTAGGATCTTCAAAGTGGCTGGTTGTCTTGGATCCAGAGTTTTAGAAAGATGTGTGTGAACAATATCTGATTCTGGAAAGATGAGTATCAACAGAAATCACAACCTCTACCTGCTCTCTGCTGTTGAGCTTCTGAGAGAGAAATCTCTCCAGAGCATGTGGATTGGGTCTGTCTGTTTCAGGTAACCCAGAGACCCTCCAGATGTCACACAGGACAGTGCCTCTCCTCAAAAGCCTCCAGGGCCCTCCCAGTTCACTCAGGCTAAAAGTCTAGACCCACCAAATAGCCTACCAGGTCTTCCATAAGCTTTGCCTGTCCCTACCCTCCATGGGCCCTCAGACCTCCTATGAGTCTCGCCCTTGTTCACTCTGTCACAGCCACACTGGCCCCCTCCTTGTTTCTCAGACACGCAGGGCCTGCGGCTACCTCAGGGCTTTTGCGCTGGCTGTTCCCTCTGATGGGAATTCACATGTCCACAAGGCTCCCTCCCTCATTTGCTTCCAGTCTTTGTTCAAAATTATCTTTTCAGTGAGGCCTTCCCTGACCGCCCTGTTTTAAATTCATTTTCCTACAGCACTATCTTCTAACATACCAAGTAATCTAACCCATTCATTTTATTCGTCTACCACCTGAGTGTAAGGCCAGTTGGACGAGGGTTTTTGGTCTCTGCTCACCACAATAATACCGCAGCCCTTAGCACTGTGCCTGGCACAAAGTAGATAATAAATATCTGTTGAAGGAATGAGTGATTTCATTCCACAAACCATATGTCCTGGGCCCCCTGCTAGTCATTAACAATCCAAAAATAAATGTGACTTGTCTCTGCCCCTGGGGAAGCCCACAGCATGATGTGGGAAAGGGATCAACGCGTAGATAAGTGAAGCTGGGAAGTGAGAGGTCAACATGGGAGAGATGTGTGTACAAGGCCACGCACATGTCGCCTCCCCTCCCCACCCTCACCTGGGGAAGAGCAGCCTCAGCCAGGAGCCTGGGAAGTGTCAGAGGGCAGCTGGCGTTGAGTTGGGCTTGAGATGATGGAAATGACAGAGGGAGGCCAGCGAGGGAGTGGTGAGCCCTCCCTAGACAGAGGAATCAGCAAGTATAGAGCATATCAAATTCCAATCGTGTTCAGGAGAACTGCTAGCAGTGGGGCAAAGGATGGGAGGGGTGTATGTGTGTGTGTGTGTGTGTGTGTGTGTGTGTGTGTGTGTGTGTGTCCAGGGAATGAGTAAGGCTGGAATGGAGAAACACAGATGCCCTAGGGCAGCAGTTCTCAACCTGTGGGTCTCGACTCCTTTGGGGGTCAAACAACCCTTTCACAGGGGTTGCCTAAATACATCCTGCATGTCAGATATTTACATTAAGATTCATAACAGCAGCAAAATTACAGTTATGAAGAAGCAACAAAAATAATTTTATGGTTGGGAGTCACCACAACATGAGGAACTGTATTAAAGGGTCGCGGCATTAGGAAGGTTGAGAACCACTGCCCTAGGGGAAGGTGGAGGACTGGGGTTGGTATTCAGCTCTGCTCTCCTCTCATTGGCTGGGTGCCATATGCCTTGTTGATCAGCTCTGTCTTTCCTGTGGCACTATCTCACCTTCAGGCCCTTCCATATTTTGCAGAGCAATTTACCTTGGACCTATCTTCATATTGATAAACACAAAAATATCTCTGTTGAAATCACATATCAAATGTTCTGAGATGCAGCCTCAAAGCAGCACAGAAGAACAGATAGAAGCCTTCAAATTTCAGACTCCCTTCTCTCTCCACTGGTCTATCTAAATGAAAGGAATTGCTTTACCCTTCCGATGACACAGATAGCCACCCCATCTCTATCCCTGGGGGGTTTATTGGAGACAGTCCATTTGGGTTCATAGGGTGTGTGTGTGTTTTTAATCTGCTACACCTACTTATCTCTCTGAATCCTCATAGAACCCATGTGAGGCTGGTATTATTACCTTATTTTCAGAAGAGGAAACTGAAGCTCAGGGTCATAGCACATATATGACAAAGCTGGAGCGCAAGCCTGGGTCTATCTGAGTTCAAGGATAAAACACTACATTCATGAGAAGCAGAACAGGACAATGTATCACTCAGAACCAAGAGATTAAAGGCTATTTTAAGGAGATGGAAGATTAAAAATACTGCAGAGAATGGATGCTTCCCTCTCTCTTTCCACTGTGCCCATATTAAATATTAATTCCCTTTGTCTTTGCAAACACAGACGTTGACTAAGTGTACATCATAAAAATTGCAAGGTAAAGTTCCATTCTGTTTTGGCTTTTGTGTTGGAAACACATTCGGCTGCCTTCCCTCCCTCCTTCGCCCTTGGTCAGTGTTGTCTGAAAGACCATGGGTGTCCACCAGCAGCAAGAGATCAAGGACACATCCCCATCGGGAACCTGACTCCAAGCATCAACAAACACCACCCTTTTAATATTTTTAGGAGGCAGGAGGACCTCCGAAGGAGACCTGTGGGACTAACAGTTATCCAGGAGGGAGAGCTGGAGCAGCAGGGGTCAAAGCACCCACCAGGACAAAGGATGGCATTGACTGCAAGCACCAGAGGGAACTGGTTTTTTTTCAGGCCTGATCCCCCTCATCTCCAATGGGTTTTTAAAACTAATAACTTTTTTCCATTTTATATTCTTCTTGAAAAGATGTGCTCACAGCAGGACATTTCAAACAAGTGAGCATGCAAAAAGAAGATAAAAATTACCCATAATACAGGAAATGCATGAGCATAAAAAACATCCAAATGACAGTAGTGTTGGCCTCTAAGGGGCAGGGGTGGAGTGTAATGGAAAAGGAATAGACCTTCAATGGTATTGCTAAAGTTTTATTATTTCTTTGGCTAAATATTGGATACATAGATTTTGTTATACTTTTTAAAATATTTTTTGAAATATGTCTTAAATAATTCGAATGATTTTTAAAGTCATCTGCTACACTTGTCATTGAAAATGTAGTGTCTTAGAGCCTAGGAGACACCTAATAAATTTTTCTTGAATAAATGAAAAAAATGACTTAACTGTGTTACCTCTGAACTTCAGAGACTAGAAATTAGGGCCGGTAATAACTACCCTCAAAATTAAGATGAGATTCAAAAATGTACCTGGAATCTCACCTCCCAGAACCATTTTGATAAATCTACCAGGATTGTCATTTTTCCAAAACATGGATATTTTTAAACAGCATTTTAAAACATTGGATCATCCAAAATGTACTACCTTGTAATCAAATAGAATCACAGCATCTTCGTTCATCCTTTAAATTCCTTTCTTCGTTATTGTAGTGGCTGCACAGTATTCCATTGTATGAGTGGATCTCCTTTGAGCTTTATAACAGTCAGCATCTTTAGCTATTGAGGGCTGTCTAATGGTAGGATTGCCAGAATCTCCACCTCAGGTGAACCCAGGAGTTAGAAAGCTCTGTGCCAGCCAACAGGGAGATTAGTTACATTCCTCCAAAGTAACCCCAGTTTAAACTCATTTGCCTAAGAAAATGTGTTAGGAAACATTCTGAGAAGTTTAGGGACCTACCTTATTTCTAGTTTCGTAAGGAAGCATAGCTGCAGACATTCCCCTCTTGGCTTCTAGTTACCTGCAGAATAAAATTCAAAATACCCTGTATAATAAAAGCATAGTATGCATAGTGTCTCCTTGACCAGGAGGTCATCTGGGAGTTCAACAAGGGGACAGGGCTGGCCAGGGGAAGGGAGGGAAGCTCTGACGGATAGCTCCAGTGGTGGCAGGCAGCTGGGGGAAGGGAGGGAGTATCCGGCCAGTGTCCAGCAGCCACTAAGGACCCTACCAGTGTGCAAATTTCATGCACTGGGCCTCTAGTATCCCATATAATCCTCACAGTCTAGTGCCCCGTCACCAATCATCCTTTATCCCCTCGGCTCTCCACCATCCAGCCACGTGGTGTTGCTCCAATGCTGGTCACAACAAGCCTCTTCCTGGCCCAGGCTCATCACACATACCTCCCCGAGATGTGGAGCTTCTTCTCAGCTCCTCCTCACTTTTTATGTCGAAACTTAATGTCATAGCACCCACATTTTCCCTTCACAGCCTTTGCTCTGCTGCAATAATTAAATATTTATTGGCACATCTATTTGTTGAATGCTTGTCCTCCTCACTGAGAATTCTTAGTGAGCTCCACAAGAACAGGGAGGGGTGCATCTGTTTTGTTCATTTGCTGCACACAGATATCTAACAAATGTTTCTTGAATGAGTGAATGAATGAATGAAAAAGTGAATGACTTCACTGTGTGTTACTTCCAGACTGACTTTAGTTTACATGCTTCTACAAAATAGGGTTGGCACTGTCTACCCCCCAAATTGCTATGAGAGTAAATGCACTGGCTTCTGTCAAATGCCTCACTGGGTATAGTTGACAGGGGAGGAGATTCTGGGTAATTTCATTTGTGGCCTTCACTCCATGTCCCAAGAGGTCCTGCTCATCCTCAGGTGGGGTAGAAGGAGAGGTTTCCAATACAGACTTGATTGGTGGCTGTATTCATGAAAGTAAATGAAGGCCTTGATATCCCCATTCCAAACCTCTTGGATTTTATATGCCTGAAAGGAAAAACGCCTGTCTTTCCGTTTTCCTACCATTGACCTTGTCCTTTGAAGGCTATGGCAGAATCCAGTATCTGCAGGCAGGTTATTAATCAGGTGAATTTTAACAAGATGATGTAAAGAAGGAAGAAAAGAAAGGTTATATGTATGCTAGAGACCTGATGCACAAAAATTCGTGCAAGAGTATGCCTTTCCTCCTCTGGCTGCTGGCAGGCACTTGGGACCTGGGCGTCTCACTCAGGCCCAGCTTCATCTGGAAGATTGTCCGGAAGGACTTCCAGTCTAATTAGCATATTACCCTTTTATTATTATAGATACTTTTTCAATGAGAAAAGTGGAATGTTTGAACTTCCCTGTCCAAACTAATAGACAATTTTATTTGATTGCTAACTCTCTTGGAGGATTAATGTACCTCTTCTGTTCATTTAAAAGTTTACCTTAACCAACTGTAAGTTCCCTTGGACAGGAATTGTCTGTACTGTCTTTGTCCAAGCTGCCATTACTTCTCATTTAGATTATTGCAACATCCTCCTAAACAGTCTCCCTACTTCCACACCTGCTCCTATAATAGATTCTTCTTATAGTAACCAGAGTGATTAAAAACACACACAGATCGCATCAGGTTACTGTCCAGTGGCTTCCTCTGACCCTTAGAATAAAACGGAAGCTCTTTATCAGGGCTTACAAGGCTGATCTCTACACTCCTGTTTCTATTTTCTCCTCTTTTCACTTATTAAATTTCTAAAATCTAAAGTTCTACCCCAGGGCCTCTGTACTAACTACTCTCTGTTCCTGGAATGCTCTTTCTGATTTTTGTGTAGCTGGTTTCTTCTTGTCATTCAATGCCTCACTCTCCACCACTTCACTCATTGTCAGTTATCTGAAAAAGCACTCATCACTGTCTGATCTTTTTCTTTGTTTCCTTCTCCTTTTTCTTGTCTTATTACCTCCTCAAGCCCTCCCCCCTCCCCGCCCCAAATATAAGCTCCTTGAGAGCAGAGCTCTTCCCTATCTTGTTAGCTTCTATGTCCTTGCTTAACACCTAGTACATAGCTTGGCACGGAGTAAGCCGTCAGTAAATACTTGTGGAATGAATGGATGTTATATCCCTTCCACTATAGATTGGAGGCCAGATTTTCTTTGGGAGTACAGGATGCTTCTGCATTTGTTGTTGTTTGAATAAACTACTGCAAATGGGATATGAGGATGGGACCACTGACTTGCAGAGATATTGTCTCCTAGGGTTCCTAGCATTCAGCCTGTCACTCCTGAGTGACACTTATTCCCTCCCAGTGGAGTCAAAGCTATTGATCTCAGAGTGTGGCTCAAGTTCCACCCCCCAGAGGCAGTTGTAATTAACTGCCTGAGCTTTGAAAAGGTTTTCTAAGCTAAACCAAAGCAATCAACACTTGTAAATAGTAGTTAGCTAGGAGAAAAGATAAAATTACATGTGTCATCCTGTTTTCTATCATATGCATTTTGAGATTCAAAGGGATTATATTAAAACAAATATCCCAGTGTTCTCATTTGTATCTGCCTTCAGAAGGGCAAAGAAAAAGTTTTTGTTTGTTTTGTTAATCCTCACCTGGGGATATTTTTCCATTGAGTTTTAGAAAGTGGAAGGGAGGAAGAGACACGGAGGGAAACATGGATGTGAGGGATACACATTGGTTGGTTGCCCCTGGCACACACCCCAGTTGGATCGAACCTGCAACCAATGTACTTGCTCTTGACCAAAACAGAACCCGGGAACCTTCCAGATGAAGCTGGGCATGAGTGAAACCCAGGTCCCAAGTGCCTGCCGGAAATAAGTGTCACTCAGGAGTGACAGGCTGAATGCTGCCAGAGGAGGGAAGGTCTACTCTTGCATGAATTTTCGTCATTGGGCCTCTAGTACACATATAACTTTCCTTTTCTTCCTTCTTTACATCATCTTGTTAAAATTCACCTGAGTAATAACCTACCTGCAGATACTGGATTCTGGTACAGCCTTCAAGGGACAAGGTCAATGGTAGGAAAGAGGAAAGACAGGGGTTTTTCCTTTCAGGAACCAAGAGGTTTGGAATGGGGATGTCAAGGCCATCATTTATTTTCATGAACACAGCCACCTATCAAGTCTGTATTGGAAACCTCTCCTTCTACCCCACCTGAGGATGAGCAGGACCTCTTGGGACATGGAGTGAAGGCCACAAATGAAATTACCCAGAATCTCCTCATGATGTTCACTTGGGCAGTCAAGGAAATGTCTTGGGAAGAGATTTGGAATTAGGAGTTTTGTGAAAGCCACTTACAGTCCTGCCTATGGTACTACCTAAGACTTTGTCAAGTAATTGGTCTCTTTTTTAACTGGTATTATTCCAAGACGCTGTAGCCTTAGCAACTGAGTGGGGTGCAGGGAGGGGATCTTGAAAGCCTAATACTGGCTAAAGAGTCTAAAAGATAGAGAGAGAGCAAAGATCAGTAATCAACATTTGGATGTGAGGAACTGAGACTCATTCCTAAAATATCAGACTCATTCCTAAAATCTCTCTCTCTCTCTCTCTCTCTCTATATATATATATCTAAACTAATAAAAGCGAAATATTAAAATTAACCGTTTCTCCGAGACAGGGTAAGCCACGCCCACCAGCCAATCAGAGCGGCTGTATGCAAATTAGCCCAGCCAACATGGCGGCCGCCACTCCCGGACCTGAGTAAACAGCCCTTTCCATTGCGGCAGCAGCGAAAGTGAAGCTGCGCCCCTCAGC
>PVJC01000542.1:0-120608 GCA_004026665.1 Murina feae
AAATGGTCCCAGGGAGTGGATAGATTTCAGACTGATATCCTTGAGGGGAGGGGGAGGGGGAGGGGGAGAGGGAGGGGGAGGGGCTCTAGGGTAAGGGTAGCAGGAATCCCATCCCAAATGTGCAGGGAGCTACCACTTTGCCTTCCTGTCTGGTTGTAGTTCTCACCAGAGGTTTGGTTCAGCATTTGGCTTGAGCCACGACCACTGGTGCCGGGGTCGTAGGCGGCATGAGGGGAAAGATGGAGCATGGCCCGCTCTGGGCAAGGAGAGCAGGACCTAGCAGATCTTCGGGAGGCTTCGCCCCTCAGGCTTGCACTCCCTTGGGTGCCTGGCACCACGTCTGGCTTCTCCCACCACTGCCCGGCACAGGCTAACATGCACACCATGTCCCAAAGTGTGTGTATGCCTCATGCCTGCCTCGTGCTTTGTCTTCTCGGGGGGGAGGAGAGGTTGAGCCCCAGCCTGAGTCTCTGCAGCTCCTGCCCCTCCTCCACCTGCAGTCACAACCTTTGAGCTTCCTGAAGACTTCGAGGAGCGCCTGAAGCGTGAGCACATCGGCGCCACCACCCAGTTGCTCACCCAGGCCGACTTCCCGCTGCAGGCCTATGAGCCCAAGGTGCAGGTGCCCTTCCTGGTGCTGCCAGGCCAGTGCCCCCGCAAGATTGAGATTGAGAGGTATGGCTGGTGGGCTATGGAATGCCTGTCCCCACAACTTGGGGTGGGGGACAGTGGGCAATTCAGTGACCCTTCCCACAGAGGTCACTAAAATGAATCTGGGTGCAAGTTTTCACACCAAAGCCTCTAGGCCTTTGGTCTTTTACTGGGAACAAAGTGCCTTCCTTGCTGTGGAATCGGGGAGGGTGACATTTGGGTCAACATGGTAGAACTGCAGGCAGGACAGAAGGGCAGTTGGAGCCCAGTACACCAGCTCCAGTCCTTACACTGCTTCCCGATGAGTCTCACAAGGGCAAAGCTTCCTGGAGGGGTCCCTGGGCCACATCCCTGCCACCTCGATCCCATGGGCTTTTGCTGACACCCATTTTGCTCACACAAGCCATCGTGAGATTTCCTGTGTCTTCCTCCGCCAGGCGGAAGCGGCTGTACCTGAGCCTGGACATTGGACGGTTGTTGGCCAATGAGGGCATCGACTCCAACAAGCTCATGCCCAGGCACCCAGACCTCAGCAACCCCCAGACCATTGAGCAGGGCAACGACCCGCTCTTCCCCACTTACCTCCCGCTGAAGGTGAGCCCAGGTTCCACAGAGGGCTGGTGGTCAGGAGGTTGGGGCGCAGGACCTCAGCTGAGCAGCCAAACCAGAATGGGGACCCCATGGCAATTGCAAGTACTTGTCAAACAGGGCGACTGCATCATTGGAGTCCCCTAGGGGACTCGAGCATCCCAGGCTGGGACAGAGGGCCTTGAGGACGCATGGGGTGCTGATTCTCCACTTCTTCCCTGGGAGCCCAGGCAGCCTGTAGGCCTGTTCCTGCCCCCGCCCCCCACAGGCACCAAGAAGCAGCCCAGCTGGACTGTGGAACATATACAGGCCTCCCCCACACTGTTCTAGGCTCACTGAGAGGGGGAGATGGAGTGGAGGAGGGCATCAGTGCAGCCCCTTTGGGG
This sequence comes from Murina feae, assembly GCA_004026665.1. Taxonomy (NCBI): domain Eukaryota; kingdom Metazoa; phylum Chordata; class Mammalia; order Chiroptera; family Vespertilionidae; genus Murina; species Murina feae. The sequence continues at coordinate 1,626 of PVJC01000542.1, forward strand.
TACCGATAGGGAAACTGAGCCCAGGGAGGAGAAAGGGAAGATAACCTGCTCTGGCTTTCACCCGCCTCCCCATCCTTCCTCTTGGTCGTCCTGAGTGTCTCTCATGGGGAGGCAGAGCTGAACGCAGTTGCACATTGCCCTGCTAAGGTGGCCTCCTGACAACCCTGACTCTCCGTCATTCCCAAGTCTGGGTGGGATGCTCAGGGAAATCCAAGGGCCACCTCCTGCCTCGGACCTCAGCTAGATGATCCTGAGCAGTAGGTACCCCTCTGCCTGAACCTCAGGATGGTTTAGCTTGACAAGTATCCAGGTTCCATAGAAACAGAACTCATGGGCCCCTGTGAACAGCAGAGCAGGTACTCAGCTCTCTGGTCTCTAATTTGCAGCACCTACACCTGGAGGAGCCTCTGTAGGTACCCCATCCTCTGCCTGCGCAGCCACTGGCACCCCAGTGGGCTGGGCTGCCTTCTCCTGACACCTGCTGCTTTCTTCCAGGTGTTCGACAATGAGGAGTTTGACTGCCGGACTCCCAGCGAATGGATCAACATGGGCTTGGAGCCAGGGTCTCAGGTCAGGAGACCGATCCCAGGAAAAGCCCTCCTGCCCACAGATGACGTCCTGGGGCACGGTGAGCAGGGCCAGCCTGGGAGGGGGCAGGATCCTGGATTGTACCATCCCGTCCCAGCAGTAACCCTGCCATGAGCCCCTGGGCTGCCCTGGGACCTTCTAAGACCTCCCAGCTGGCATACAGGCCAAGGGGATGGCTACACAAAGGCCAGAAACGCAGGGACCAGGGATGACATCAGTGGGAGGGTTTGGGAAGGGACTGCTGGATGAGAGTTAAAAACGAAAAAACTTTGACTTATTGGTAATAAAAAATATACATGTCGTTAGCGATGTTCAGATGTGAATTAGGGGCAGTTTGAGCCCTTTCATCTCACCACCCAGAACTCACCGTTGCTCCCACTCAAATTGCTCCCTCTCAGCCTTCACCTCTACATGGACAATACACACAGTCACACACACTCACACGCTTGCAAACACTCAGAGAGACACAATCACACACGTTCGCAAGCACACTATCCCATGCACCATTCCACACACAAACATATGCAGTCGCACTAATGCACACACACACACTCTCCTGCCATCACCCACTTGCAACCACTATCGCACCCCCCACACACCCACACTGGTGCCCAGGTTTGCTCAGCCTTGTCTGTGTTGGCATGGCCTCTGGAGCTGGATCTGCCATGGGGGCCGGGAGGCCCTCTCCAGTTGGCTGCTGTTGGGAACAGTGCCAGGGTGAGCTTCCTCGGCCACCACCGGGGCCTGTGTGGCTGGCATCCTAGGAAGGTCTGGGTCATGTGATTGGAGTTTGGAGGTGGCCATGCCCCGGTGCGAGGCTGAGGGTCACTCTGCTTCCTGCCGGTGGGTGGACCAGCCAACATGGAGCAAGGAGTGGGCCAGGTGCAGGTAAGAGTGTGAGAGCCATGTTGGTTTTCAGGCTGCTCAGCGTCCAGGGGGCCCTCAGTGAGTCTGCTGAGCATGCTGTTAACTTTATGTTTCAATTTAAAATCAGGTTAATGCTGGAATCAATTTCTCTGAACTAGACAAGAAGCCTAGAATGTTCCCTTTATTTTTTACTTAATTACAAAAATAATTTAACGCAATGGTTCCCAGATCGCCAATTCCTGGTGATAAAACCAGAAGGTTTGGGGCTGCATTAACCTTAAATGCACCAAGTAGCAGCCTCCCGGAGTGCTTCTGCTCCTGCCTCTCGCGGGCCCCAGCCTCGAGCAGGAGGGCTGGCAGGGAGCATCTCTGCCAGAGCACTCGTTTTCGGTGTGGGCTGCTTGTGATGTCTGTTCCTCTGAGTTGAGCCAAGACAAGGTCAGCATTTTCAAAGAGGAAACTTATGAAGTAGCAAGAGAAACAAAAATCGAGCCAAAGCCCGGCTGGTGTGGCTCAGTAGTTGATCGTCGACCCGTGAATCAGGAGAACCCCAGTGTGATTCCTGGTCAGGGGATACGCCAGGGTCTTGGGGCTTAATCCCCGAGCGTGTGCGGGAGGCAGCCAATCAGTATTTCTTCCTCATCAATGTCTCTCTCCCTCTCTCTCTAAAATCGATAAAAACATTTAAAAAACACAAACAGAACCAAAGCCGGCGAGGTATTCCACAGCAGCCTCCTGTATGCACCTAACATCAACTCTCAGGCAGTGTTTCCTGGGAATTCCAGCCCTTCCTTCCTCATCCACTCTGTATTGCCCTCATTTGTTTTAAGCCACTATGTGTTGAGGCCTTCTCTGCCTGGCACCGTGCCGTGTCTGTCTTACCCTCTATAAACGGTTATTGAGCACCTGCTGTACGTACCAGACTCCATTCTAGGTATAGGGATGCAGCTGTAATCCAGGTGGGACAAACGTCATTCCTGCCCTTGGGGCGCGGCTGCTAGTGTGCGGAGGCTGACCAGCACCAGGAGAGGAGGCTGCACTGTATTGACCTAAGCTCTCGGAGAGTGCCTGGGGCAACGGCGCTATTTTAGGCAGAGAGGCTTCTCCCAGGGAGAAACCACTTGAGCAGGGAACAAACCAGCAATAAGGTAACTTGAGTGAAGACTTGTTGGCAGAGGGCATAGCCAATGCAAAGGCTGGAGCAAGCTCCAAAGTCTCAGGAATAGGCAGACACTCAAGAGAGAAAAGTGTGGGGTGCAGTGGCAGGAGGGGAGCTGGAGAAGCAGGCTTTCAGCCTGGTGAGTGGAGGGAGGCTCATCCAGATTCCATAGGCCCCGAGGCCCCCCGTGAGGACATCACAGGCAGCAGGCTTCTACTCTGCCTTAGACTGTCCTGATATGAGGGGCTCGGGCTCACCTGCCACAAGCAGCCTATGGGGAGAGTACAGGTCACTTTGCCCTTCCTCTAAGCCTATGGGAAGGCATAGTCCCCTGGACTTGGTCTGTTTAGAGGGGTCTAGCTCAGACATGACGATCTTTACAACCAGACCCTCAATAGGACTGTTGCTTGGGGCTTTCCTGCCTCCTCTCCTGGTCCTGCTAGCCTGTCTTGTCTCTTTCTGCCCTTTTGGGGACATGCTGAGCACAAGGGCTAAGAGGCCTGCTCCATCTGGCTCCTCCTGCTGCCCAGGGTTCTACAGAGTCCAGCATAGCTGGGAGGAAGCAGCGGCCCTGCTCTGCTGGGGCCAGAGGGGGTCTTCCTGGTGGGAGTGAGGCCAGATAGTGACCTCTGAGACCTGTTCCCCGTCCCTGCTGCTCACAGTCAGAGGCCCCTGCTTACCCTGTGCAGGGAACACTGGTGGGTTCCCATCCTATTTTAGAGGACCCCAAAAGTCGGAAGCTGAAGTACGAATGGTGCAGTGTTGGTGTCTTGGACTACGACAAGGAGAAGAACCTGTACCTGGTGCACAAGACAGATGAGAAGGGCTTGGTGCGAGATGAGATGGGGCAGCCCATCCTGAACGGAGGGGTCACTGCTGAAGGTACAAGCTTCCTGACCCTGATCCAGGCGGGCCCCCAGCTCAGGTTGGGCCTGACCCATGACTGAAGCCAGCCCCTACCTAGGGCACAGCCAGCTCAGGTTGGAATTCTCCCTTGCTCTGTCCTGTGGCTGTCTGTCCCTGCCAGTGAGATCAGAAGACCCATTACTCAGAGATCCCAGGAAGGGCAAATGGCCATTATTTGATATGTGCCACCTTCGGCATGATGCTGAGAAGAAGCCTGAGGCCCTCAATTGGTGATGTCTGCCCTGGTGTGGCATCAAGGAATGGGCACGTAAACAGCCACCCTGTGTAGTTCCTTGTTTGTGTAAAGCTCTTTACAGTTGGCAAAGCACTTTCCCATCCATCCAAGATAATCTGAGAGGGCAGGGAGTGTCATCAGACCCATTTCACAGATGTGATGAGGGTCAGAAAAGGGAACCACCTGCTCGGGGCTACTGTGCAGCAGCCACAGAGCCAGGCTGCAACCTGGTGTCTAGCCCAGAGATCCGACAGAGCATTCTCTCCCTCTTCCCCCCCCCCCCCACCCGGCCTCAGGAAGGCCACCCCTCATGAAATGCCAATACTGGGTGCCACGGATCCAGCTTCTCTTCAGTGCTGAGGACCCACGCGTGTTTACGCAGCGTGTGGTGCAGGCCAACGACCTACGCAAGAACACGGAGGCGCTGCTGCTCTACAACCTCTATGTGGACTGCATGCCCTCCGAAGGCCAGCAGCTCCTCAACGAGCAGAGCATGAGCAAGATTAAGCAGTGGGCCATGAGCACGCCCCGGATGCGCAAAGGGCCCACGTGAGTCCCTGCCAGATCTTTCCCCAAGCCCAGACATTGCCACCTCCAGGAAGCCCTCCTGTGGGCACCTGGTGCTGCCCAGGGTTAGTGCTCCCTCCATTCTTACCTGTGTAGGGCTATCTCGCTCACTGCACTATGGACTTCTTTATATAGAGAGATATTTTATATGGATTTCAGAGAGGAAGGGAGAGAGAGAGAGAAACATCAATGATGAGAGAGAATCATTGATTGGCTGCCATCTGCACGCTCCCTACTAGGGATTGAGCCCAAAACCTGGGCATGTGCCCTTGACCGGAATCGAACCCCGGGACCCTTTGGTCCACAGGCCAACACTCTATCCAGTGAGCCAAACTGGCTAGGGCACAATGGACTTCTTGGGCCCAAATAATTTCTTGTTCATTTCAAGATCTCTTATTATCAATACGGAGTCATGGGTTCCTATTTTATTCAAAGGGTTAGAATCTATTACTACCATTTTTTTTGTTTTGATGCTCAAATTGTCCCAAGATCTGGCCAGTGGAAGCCTCTTCCAGGTGATTCCGTGTCCTTCTGATATGTTCCTGTTGTTTTTTGGCATGTTTTTACTTTATGGCACAGCGAGAAGTTCTGGACTCATCTTGTACTTTCCCAGACCTAGCCCCGAAATCAGCTATTTCTCTTCTTTTAGTGGGCAATGGTATTTAAAAGCCAAGATCTGGGCATTAGATGTGCTCATTGCTACTGGGAAATCATTTCTTTTTATTTTTTATTTATTTTCATTGATTTCAGAGAGGAAGGGAGAAGGAGAGAGAGATAGAAACATCAATGATGAGAGAGAATCAATTGATCAACTGCCTCCTGCATGCCCCTCATTGGGGATCGAGCCCGTAACCCAGGCATGTGCTCTTGACCAGAATTGAACCCCAGGACCCTTCAGTCCTCAGGCCAGTGCTCTATCCACTGAGCCAGATCAGCTAGGGCTACAATATTTCTATTACATAAAACTTGCTGATGTTTGCTAATATATAATCAGTTTTTGTGAATATTCCATTCGTACTTGGGAAGAGGCATAGTTCTAGTATTAGGGTATAAAAGTATATCAATTATTAGGATGTATTATACTCTAATAATATACATTACATATAATATACATATTATGGAATACATATGTATTTTATACATATGTATTCCATAAAATCTATCTTATTACTATGTTATTTATGTCTTCTATATCTTCACTTACTTTTTTCCACTGAGAGAAAATGTTATATCATCATTATGAATTGCAGCTTTTAGCATTAAAAAGTGTCCTTTGTCAGGTCTAATGCTTTTAATCCTGAATTTTACTTAGGTATCAGAATTATAATCTGGCTTTTTTTGTTGTTTTCGTCTTCCTGATGCACCTTTGTCCCTCCCTCTATTTTTAGCCTTTCTGTTTTAGGTAAGTTTTGTTATCAACATATTGGGTCCTTGTGAGTCAAATTAAAAATCTTTTTCTTGTAATAAGTGATAGAGCTGCTATGCTTAATCTCAATTATGTCATATTTTTAATATTATAGTTATTACTAGAGGCTCAATGCATGAAATTTGTGCAAGAGTAGGCCTTCCTCTCCTGGCTGTGGGCACTGGCTTCCCTTTGGCACCCGGGACCCGGGCTTCCCTTGCAACCCCGGCTTCGTCCGGGAGGTCATCTGGAAGGATGTCCAGAAGGAAGTCTGGTCTAATTAACATATTACACTTTTATTATTATAGATGCTATGTTTCTCTACATGATGTATTTTCTTTGTTCTTTCACTTTTAAAATTCATTTTGGTATTTAGGTAGGTTTGTACCTTCATTTTAGTGAATTCTTTTGTACTTCTCCTCTTTATAATGCCTGTAATTCCCTGCTTTCCTATTTAACCTTTTAATATCTAGTCTGTCAGTTTTTAACAGTATTTCTAACTCTTTCCTATTTCCTATGCAACAATCCTCAATCTCATTCTATTTTCTCTTTCCATTTTTAGTTGCTTTTTTCTACTGAATATTTTAACATGATATTTTTCACTCTCGTCTGTATCTTTGTTTTAGTCTTAAATCTATAGTTAAATATATTAAGCTTATTAGTCTTTTTTTCCTGACGTTTCCCCTATCATTTCATAGAGGAGGAAGAAAGTCCTTTTTCCTTACACCTTTCCAGGTTTTCTGCTGAGCTCTGTAATAAAGGACAGATTACCAGGGGGAAAGCATACAAATGTATTTATATGTTTTAGTTGCCATGGGACCCTCCCTAAGGAAATGAAGACCTGCAGAGGTTAAGCCCATGCTTTTATGCTAGGCCTGGTGAGGAGTGGACAGCTGTGGGAAATGGAACAGAACAAAGGACATGAGCTGAGATAGTCAATGGGGCGAGCTTATCAAGGCCTCTTCCTTCAGGCCCTTTTGGCAGCATGCCATCTGAGAGCTAAGGTGGTCCTTTCCTCCAAGGTATGGGAGGGCACTGCTCATGAGTGGGTCTGTAACCTGCCTCAGGACAAGGTCAGAGGGTTCCTCCTGCACCTGCTCTTTCCCAAATTCCTTCAGCGTAAAACAGTCAGTATGCGAAGGTCCATATTTTGGGGTAATGTGTCTGGAACCCCATCAGTCTCTTGGTTGTGTTCAGCTCCTCTTCCATGATCTAATCTAATAAAAGAGTAATATGCAAATTAACAATCACTCTAAGACACCTAAACCATGCCCACCAGCCAATCAGAGCGGCTGTGTGCAAATTGGCCCAGACAAGATGACGGCCGGCAGCCACAGAGCTAGAGCAAACAGGAGGCTTCCGTTGCACCAGCGATGGAGTTGAAACTGCCTGCCTAGGCCAGCCGGGCCTATGCTCAATGCAACAATATTTCAATTATAGAAGCCATGGAGCTGAAGCAAACAGGAGGCTTTATTGCCTGACTAGGCCTCCACTCAAGGCAACAAAGTTTCAATTACAGAAGATAAATAAACCCCAGAAACCTGATTCCAGCCAACCTTGCTGGGACATTGGATCAATGGGAGCTGTGGGCAGCCTGAAAATGACCCTCAGCCCCTCACCCAGGCTGGCCAGGCATCCCAGTAGGGACCTGAACCCTGAAGGGGCTGTGGGAAGCCTGAAAATGACCCTCAGCCCCTCACCTAGGCTGGCCACACCCCCATGGAGTGAGGATTCCCACTGGGGGGGCTTGGCCAGCCTGCAAACAGCCATCAGCCCCTCACCCAGGCTGGCCAGGCATGCCAGCAAGTGGACATCCCCCAAGGGGTCCCAGACTGCGAGAGGGCACAGGCTTGGCTGAGGGATCCCCACCCCCGAGTGCACAAATTTTTGTGCACCGGGCCCCTAGTATTCTTATAAAGGCTCAAGGGTAATAGCGTCCTAGAGTTCTTGCATGTTTACAACTTGAAGGACAACCTGACTAAATACAAAATTTTTAGTTCACACTTTTATTCCTAGAGGGTTTTGTTTGTTTGTTTGTTTTTGATCCTCACCGGAGGATATATCTTTCCATTTATTGATTTTTAGAGAGAGTGGAAGCGGGGAAACACACAGAGAGAAACATCTATGTGAGAGACACGTCAATCAGTTACCTGCATGCACCCTGGCCAAAACTAAACCCAGGACCCTTCAGTCCGTGGCCAATGCTCTACCCACTGAGCCAAACTGGCTAGGGCTTATTTTGTTTTAATGCTTGCCTTGCTTCATATGCTGCTTTTGAAAAGCCTGATACCAGTCCAATGCCCCATCCCTTGTAAGCTGTTAGATTATTTTGTTTGGAGTGCTTGAGGATTTTTTTAATCTTTAAAGCCCAATCATTTTACTAGAATATGCCTCAGAGTGGATCATTCTGGGTCTGTTTTCCCAAGTACACAATGGGCCTTTTAAACACAGAAATTCAGATATTCTGTTATTTCTGGAAGGTCCCTTTGAATGACAGGTATATGCGTTTTTTCCAGAGCAATAAGCTTTTATAGCTTTTAGACAAAGAGTCAATAGATTTGTGAAGAATGGAGAGATAGTGGGGTTGGTTTAGGATGGGGTGGGTAGTCCCTGGTGAAAAAGTAACTAGGAAGATAGGGGCTAGCTTGATGAGGTTTGTTGCTGTATGGACGAATGGCTCAGCAGCCCCAGATTCTCCAGCTGTCTGCCCAGTGCACACCCCCTCCTTCTCCTGAATTATAGTTTTAAATATTAGTTTTGTTCTATTGTTTTGTTTTTCTTCACCAGAGATTCCATTATATCTATCTATCTACCTATCTGGCTTCTTTGCCAATTTCTAATTCAACCATTTGCTTTTAGTTCTTTCTCTTCATCATTTTTTTATTGATATTTTTTTACAGAGAGGAAGGGAGAGGGATAGAGAGTTAGAAATATCGATGACAGAGAAACATCAATCAGTTGCCTCCTGCACACACCCTACTGGGGATGTGCCTGCAACCAAGGTACATGCCCTTGACCAGAATCAAACCTGGGACCCTTGCAACCGCAGGCTGACGCTCTATCCACTGAGCCAAACCGGTTAGGGCTCTCGTTATCATTTTATTCTCTTGGTCGTATCCCTGCCTTTCTTCAATGTACTCTATTATGTTTTTTATTGATTCTATGATTGCATTTATTTATTTGACTCTATTCTTCCTTGGGAACCTTGTAATTTAGCCTTCCTTCCTAAGAAAGTTTTGTTTCTTCTATTTCTTTTCATTTCAGTCAAATATCTTTTCTTCCCATTTTCCTATTTCTGTGTTCTGTTTTTGGATCTGATTTAAGGTGTTTTGTTCCTATGCCCAAGTACTTGTTTGAAGATGTTTAGTTCAGTTTGAAGAGCTGTGTGAGTTTTCTCCTGTTTCGTCTGTTTCTTTTTTGAGGAATGCATGAGACTTTTCATCAGTTAAGGTCCTCTCTCTCTTTTTCTTATAGTAACTTCGTATAAATGGACTTCACTTTCACCTACTCACTTCATGGATTTGGGATCTTTTATAAGATTCCTAGTTCAAGGTTGCCCTCTTCTGTTAGTGTAACAAGCTAGCTTTTTGTTTTTAATGGATGGCCTTGTGTTTGTGTGTGTGTGAGTGTGTGTGTGTGTGTGTGTGTGTGTGTACAAAGAATTGTGTATCTTCCAAGTTGTTTTGTTCTCTCTCATCTTTTAGGACTCTAATTTTCACTTTTACTTTTTCCCCAGTCGCCTTCCGATCTCCAAAATGACTCCTCTCTCCTGTCACCTTCCTCCTCATCAGTCGTGCCCTTCCGAGAAGCTACTTTGAATGCATGCATGTCTCTCTCCTCCTTATGCTTTGCCAGGACTCTTGCTCAGTGTATCTGTAGGTGGGATGGGCTTGCTCTTTCTGGCAGGACTTCGGATCAATCTTAGGGCTACCCCCACTACTCCCTCTTTCACGGTTTTCCTCAGTCTTCGCTTGTTCTCCAGGAAGACTTGCAGCAGGAATGTGAGCAACAGCTCACTGGGAGTTGATGTTTATTTTCCTACTTAAAGATAATGGGAGGTTTAAGCATTATCTCTATTCTAGTTATGCTAAAGGTGTTAGTGGTTCTTGCTTTTTTTTTTTCTATGTAGGTATGTACTTTTGAGAGTGTGCTGGAAGACTTGAATTGATATAGCCACCATTACCTTGGTTGCCCAGAATCCCATTTCTTCAATTTTAGGTTATTTAGAACATTTACATAATAAAGATGCTGGGCTCAGATTGGCTCAGACATCAGGGAAATACACCCTACTTTACCTCAGTGTGTGTGTGCGGGGGGGGGGGGGGGGGTGCTCACCATGCCTCCAGTGCATGCTGGCTTCATCTCCAGGCAGGATGGCAGCAGCAGTTTCCGAAGCACAGGTTCAGGATCCATTAAGTCTTGCCATAGATCAGAGTCCCTAGAAGCAAAGTGTGATTCAGGGATTCTTAGTAAGTGATTGATTTGTTGATGAAGTCCTCTCAGGAGAGAAGGATATGGTAGAGGAAGCAATGAGGCAAAGATGCGGATTTAGGACAAGCTTAGACTCCAGCCCCATGGGGACTCTAAAGCATGAATGCCACCACAGAATTTATCCTGGGGGAGACAGGATAAGGGGGCTTGATTTTGTATGTTTGCCTCAGTTATTGGTCATTGGAGGAAGCAGCGCTTGAGCTGAGTCTGCTGGACTGGGAAGCAGAGAAGCGCACAAGGAGAGCTGCAGGCCAGGGTCTGGGTGAAGGATGTCCCTGGGCAAGAGGAGGGCTCCTGGATGTCATGGGCCGCCTCCCACCAGAGCCTTTCCTGCTTGTCACATGGGGCTCTCAGCCATGGACATAGCTTCATTCGTTCCTTTCTTTTTAATTCTGTTGAAAGTATTACATATGTCTCCTTTCTCCCCCATTGACCTTTCCCCACCCGCTCCCGACCCCCACCCCAGCACAGCCCCTCACCCCCCTACTGTCTGTGCCCCTTGGTTATGCTCATATGCATGCATGTAAGTCCTTTGGTTGACCTCTTACCCCCCACTGCACACCTCCCCTGCCTCCCTCCAGAGGTTTGACCATCTGTTCGGTGCCTCTAGTCTTCGGATCGTTCGTTTCTTTATGTGTGCACTCAGCACCTGCATACGGGGAACCCTTTGATACCAGGCCCTGTTCAAGGCTCTGCAGAAAGGACCATAAGCTGAACATGCCTCATGCACGCGCTGTTCCTCGTCCTGTGCTTACTGACCAGAGGGGACCAGGAGTGCCAAGGCCAGCAGAGCACTTTGGGAGCATAAATGGGGCCTTTCTTCACCCAAAGAGGACAAATATGCCCAGGACAGAAACCCCGAGGGAGGAGCAAGGCTGGTCAGGTGGAATTGGGTCTGGATCTGTCAGGTGTGGCTGCCAGGGGTAACAGTGTGTGCAGAGGCTCAGAGATACGTGAGAGCTTGGTGCCTGTACGAACTCAGGGGCTGCCTATGGGTGGACTAGGTGGACACAGGAAATGGATTAGAATGGGCAGGGGTGGGGTGAGGGGACTAGACAGAGAGGGTCCTGGCCTGCACTAGATGACATTGACAAGTGAGAAGTGAGAAGCAAACTGGGCAGAGTCAGGGACTGGTGTGAGGGTGGGAGTAGATGAAAGAGTTAGCTGACAAGGGTAATGATCAGTGGCCAGGGGTCTAGGTGGGAGGTGCATCCATCCATGCCAGAGGAAGCCCCAAACCCCTGTCCCCAGGCCCATACTGGAGTGGAGCCTGGGCCCCAGGGTGGGTGACGGGGCGTGTGGAGCCCCCTGACTCCCCTCTTGGTCCCCATGGACAGGGTTCTGGAGCACCTCAGCAATCTATCCAGAGAAGTGAACCTAGACTACGAGCGCAGCATGAACAAGATCAACTTTGACCAAATTGTCTCCTCCAAGCCTGACACGTTCTCCTATGTGACCCTGCCTGAGAAGGAAGAGGAGAAGGTGCCCAAGCAAGGTGAGGGCATTAGGCAAAGGAGGACCTAGGGCCACCCACCCAACCACAGCCCCTCCCTCCCTCCTTCTATAAACCCAACACTCACCTGCACCTATCCTGTCCCCAGCATTCATCTCCCTCCTTTTCCTAACTGCCTGGGGAGCTGGGTGGTGGGTGAAGGCTCCTTTTATGAACAACAGTCTGAGTAGAACAGAAGGAGCAAGAGGTAAATGTGTACTAGGAAAACAATTGTTCAGAGTGGATGAGAGGGCTCTCTGATTGTCTGACTTCGGGACATGTGGGCCTTTCTTCCTCCGATAGCAGGAATACTTTGGCATCACTGTGACTCCATTGGACAGGTGGCAGACTGAGTCACAGAGTAGGCTGTCAGGTCCCCCAAGTCCTCGTGTCTTTGCTAATTTCTTTTCCTGGGATCCATCTTCCGCATGTATAAAGTGCCTGGGAAGCTGGGTGGGGCATGGACAGTGGGCATTCCAAGGGTCCTGGTGGTGCCCACATCTTTTCTTGGTATCCCAAGGTAGGCCCAGATGGGCATCAGGGGTTGTGTGCAGAGTGGGCAGGAGTGGATGGGGAGAGGGTTCACAGTTCTCACCCACTTCAGAAGGGTCTGTGACCCAGAGGGGCCCGAGGAAGTTCATTTCCACACCCGAGAGCAGGCCCCTCCTTGTGGGGTCCTAGGGCTCCTCTAACAGATCATGGAAAGGGAGGGGTTCTGGGGACATGTGAGCCTCTTCCAGGGAAGAAGCAGGAGCTCTGTGCCTCTAGATCTGTCCTGACCCCAGTGTATCCTAGGCCCATCTGACACTGGCCCTTACCCCCCCACCCCCAGGGCTGGTGAGTGTCCCTAAGTACCCTTTCCGGGAACAGAAGGGGGACTTCACGTTTGCGTCCTTGCTCACACGGCCGGAGGTCATCACAGCCCTCAGCAAGGTGCGGGCGGAGTGCAACAAGGTGATCGCCATGTCCCTGTTCCACTCAACCCTCTCTAAGTATAGCCGCCTGGAAGAGTTCGAGCAGATCCAGTCACAGACCTTCACTCAGGTGCGTGGGCACTCAGGGCACAAAGCAGCAGCATGCAGGCCAGAGCCTTGGAGCTGACAGGCCTGACCAGGGGCTCCTGGGGAAGCCCAGGGTTGATGAGCCAGGGGTGAGGCTGAGAGCCCTGCTCTCCTTTAAACCAGGCCTCACCTCTTCCTAGACCTCTGGTAGGCTGGGCTGGGTGCCAAGGGGGTTGGCTCACCCTGAAGAGAGAAGGAGAGCCAGTCACTTTCCATCCTGACCCTAGTGGCCTCTGAAGCAAAAGCAGGAACTCTGTGCACCCGTGTCTTCCTGAGGATTGGGTACGAGAGAGAAGGGGTTCCACCTCATGGGAGACGGCTGCCAGATGGCCTAATGGCTTCCTCTGTCTCTGCCTCTCTCTGCTCCATTCTACGTCTCTGCCTCATGTCTGGTGTCTCCATCTCTCTGTCTCTCCCCCTTGGCTGGAAGGGAAGCCCTGCTTCGTTTCCCCTCTCTCCCTGCTTCCCCCAGAGCAGCCCTGGTTCACAGGGTCACAGGAGGGTGTTGGTTGGCAGGGATTGTCATTAAGTTGAGGTTCGGAGAGATCCCTGTGTAGTCATCTGAGTCCTGAGGCCACTGGAGCGCCCTGGTGCCTCGAGTCCCTGAGCATGGCAGCTGTGGGCAGCGGTTCCCTAGGGTGGCCACGTGATGCCACCCTTGACCACTCCAGGTGCAGATGTTCCTCAAGGACAGCTGGATCAGCACGCTCAAGGTGGCCATGCGCAGCAGCCTGCGGGACATGAGCAAGGGCTGGTACAACCTCTACGAGAACAACTGGGAGGTGTACCTCATGTCGAAGCTGCGCAAGCTGATGGAGCTGATCAAGTACATGCTGCAGGACACGCTGCGCTACCTGGTGCAGGACTCGCTGACCAGCTTCTCCCAGTTCATCAGTGATGCCTGCTACAGTGTGCTCGACTGCACTGATGACATGGAATGGGGCGAAGATTTCATCAACAGCCCCTACAGGTGGGCCTTCTGGGCCGAGGCACCTGTTGACCCCAGAGCTATTCCTTGCCAGGCCCCAGTGGCTAGGGTGGTGCAGGGTGTGGGGACCAAGGGGACCAGGGTCAAGGTGCCCATCGCTGGACAGCAGGGAGCTCGTGGCTTCCACCCTGCTTGTTGGCTTCCATCCTGGCTCGCATTTCTTCTGTGATCGTCATTCTCTCAGTCAGTCACTGAGTTACTCATCTGAGAAATATTATTTGAGCCATGAACAGGCAGGGTTTTAGGGGAATAAGAGTGCATGGCTCTTGCTCTCACAGGAGACTAGAGGGGGGCGGGGGGAATAGACACAGTCATTGCCTATCTTGACGGGCTGTGATTGACCTTGGGAGGAAAGGGGCTTTGTCTGAGGGTCAGGTAGGAGGTGACATCTGAACCAAGACTTGAGACTGGGAGGAAACCAGCTGTGAGGAAGTGTGGGGTAGATGGAGGGACCAACATGTGCAGAAACATGGAGGGAGAAAGAAAACTGGGGCGGTCAAGGAAAGAGAGGCCAGCAGCTGTGGCTGGAATGGGGAGAGCAGGGAAGGCTGGTCAGGTGACATAGGTGAGACCAGGCCAGATTACACAGAGCCTCCTGGGGTCATGGTCAGGGCTGGATTTATTCTAAGTTTGGTCAGCAGCTATCAGAGGGAGAAAGAATCTGATTTACATTCTAGAATGATGCTCTGAACTTGTGGAGACAAGTGAGACAGAAGAACAAGGTTTCTGTCATCGTCTAGATAAAGGGTGACAGGGCTGGGACTTGGTGGGACAGATTTGGGACAGTGCATAGGCAGCAGTGCTGTGGGGCCTGGCTGCAGGGGGAGGAGACAAGGCTGACTCTGCTATTCACTCCTAGGACCCCTAGGGGGAGCTGGCAGGAGTCAGGGGACATGGGATGACTGAGATGCCATCAGAGATCCGGGTGGGTGGGTGGCAATCCAGGATGCAGAGGGGAGGCCCTTCTAGTATCCAGGTTTGGGAGTTGTTGTCATATGTAGTGAGAATCGGAAGCCAAGGCTAGAGGGCTCCCAGGGAGAATAGGGAGCCACAGTGCCCAGGGTGTGGCCGACTGTCCTGATGAACTCAAGATCACACAGAGGGTCCTCTCCCTTCCTGGTGCACATGGAATTCTGGGTAAGTGGCTAGAATAGCAGAGCCTGTTTGGGTGGTCTGGGACTTTCTGGTAACTTGGAGTTTTCTGGGAGGAGGGAGGAGGCAAGTTTCATGCATGGAGAGCTCAAGAGCTACCATGGCAGCAAAAAGGGCAGAGGGCTGGGCCTGTTGCACCCAGGCCTCCTTAGACCCCTGCCTACAGTCAGCCCCCATTGCCCCCCAGGCCTCGGAAGAATCCTCTGTTCATCGTGGACCTGGTGCTGGACAGCTCAGGAGTGCACTACAGCACACCGCTAGAGCAGTTCGAGACAGCTCTGCTCAACCTCTTCGATAAGGGCATTCTGGCCACCCACGCAGTGCCCCAGCTGGAGAAGGTACCCGCAAGGTCCTGGCACCTGCTGCTCTGGCTGCTAGTGGCTACCGCAGCCCCAGGCGCTGCCCTGAGTGTCAGTTCACCTTTATCATGGGCCTCCCACCTGGCTGCAGTGTGCTCAGCCCTTTAATTCTTGAGTAGCTCATTTCATCCTCACCATAAGATGAGTTGAGAACCATCAACATCCACATTTTGTCATGAGACTCGGGGAAAGTTTAGCCAAAGGTCACATAGCTGCTGTCAGACCTGTGGTGCCAACTGGGCTCACTGGTCCACTTCTGCCACAACCATGTCTGACCCAGATCCCACCTTCTTGACCACTCCTGCCCTCTCTCGTCAGCTAAGATGTGGACACAGACCAACGGTCACACTTTAGTGAGAAGTCTCCATTTCGTTACCAGGTCAGCAGAGAGACCGAGCCCAGGTCCGGCAGCCTCTAACTCCAGTCCCCTCTTGTCTTGCTTGCTTGTCAGTCAGAGCCATCAGTTACCTGGTTGTCCCATCTGTTTCTTTCCTTGACAGTGGGCTGAGTCAGGCACAGACGGAAAAAGACAGAACCCCTTGGTGGACTCTATGGGGCTTTTGGTCTTGTATTGACCCACAGCCCTGCCCTGTCCCCACCCCCACCATGTTCTCTGTGCGTGGCCACACTCAGTCTTTGGATCATTTCCGTTTCCAACTCCTCTGCCCACCTGCTCATGGCTCATCCAGTTTTGTGCCCCTACCCCGTTCCACAGCTGGTGATGGAGGATATCTTCATCAGCGGTAACCCCCTGCTGGAGTCAGTGGGGCTTCACGAGCCCCTGGTGGAGGAGCTGAGGGCCACCATCGCCAACGCTCTGCGCAAGGCCATGATCCCACTGCAGGCCTATGCCAAGAAGTACCGAAAGTACCTGGAGCTGAACAACAATGACATCACCACGTTCCTCAAGTACGTGCGTGTGTGCGTCTGTGTGTGTCTGTGCGACCCCCCCACACACACACTCACCGCCCTCTGCCCCTTGTGTGCCCGCTGTTCACAGGGCCTACCAGACGCAATGCCCGTCAGCCGAGGAGGTACAGAAGGTGGTGCTCACCCACCTACAGGAGAAGGAGATCCTGGACAGCTCGCTGCCCAGCAGCATTGTCATTGGGCCCTTCTACATCAACGTGGACAATGTCAAGCAGAGCCTGTCCAAGAAGCGCAAGGCCCTGGCCACTTCCATGCTGGACATCCTGGCCAAGAACCTGCACAAAGAGGTGGAAGACGTAAGTGCCCCCCTTCCCGGCTCCCGGGTCCAGCCCCAGTGACGCAGCAACACCTGTACCCTTGCATCCAGGGTGAACTCCAACAAGCAAGATGTCTCTAGGCAAGGTCAGGGGTGTCTGTGGACACCAGGCCAGTGGAAGGACCTGGAAGTCATCTGCCTTGACCCTGCCTGTCTACAGAGAGCTGTCCCATATGGGGGGATCCAGGAAGGGGGTACTGCTACCTCCTTCTCTAAGCTTGTAGAGAACTGGGAACTCCTCATGAAGAACACCCTGAGATGGGTTGTTTCACAGAGCTGAGGGTGTGCAAGTGCAGGCCTCAGAAGTCGTGTGCGCGTGTGCGCGTGTGCGCGTGTGCGCGTGTGTGTGTTGGCTTGGCCCAGGAGGCTGGGGAAGGTGAAGTGTGCTTGGTGATGCTCTTGCCCCACTGCAAGGCTGCAGCTCCCCAGTGAGCCAGCTGCAGGATGTGGTAGAGTGGAGCAATTTCCTATCTGGAAACACTGGGGACCAGGAAGGGGGAGCAGGCCCCAGGGAAGGCAAGAAAAAGGCACCTGGTCTCCCTAGTGCTCCCCTCCCATCCCCAGATCTGTGAGGAGTTCCGCAGCATCAGCCGCAAGATCTACGAGAAGCCGAACAGCATAGAGGAGCTGGCGGAGCTTCGAGAGTGGATGAAGAACATCCCTGAGAAGCTGGTGGTGCTGGAGGTGAGGCGCACACATGGGAGCCAGAGAGAGGGGGTATTGCTGTCCAAGATCCTGGTGGGACTAGAAGTCAGGTGGGCAAACCATGAACGGGGGAGCTGAGAGTCATGGGCCATTGTTCAGGTCTGAAGGCAGGGGCTGGGAGATCAGGAACACTGAGGCCAGAGGTGAGGTAGATACAGAGGACAGGTGGGGCCAAAGATGAGGTAGATACAGAGGACAGGTGGGGCTAGGGAGAGCCATGAGGCTGGGTGCACGGTGAAAGTTCGGAGCTGTGCTGTCTAGGAGGTGAGGGTGGAAGATATGGCTCAGAGGGCTGAAAGTTGGAGGTGTGGTGGCCATGGCCCTTGGAGCTCTGAGCCCAATGCTGGCCTTACACCCATGCCTCCTCCCAGCCCCAGGTCTCCCCTCTCTGGAAGAGCAGTCTCTCTCTAGCACCCATTCACCTTGGGGAGTCCAGGCACACAGGCATTCTCATTACTGCCTGTACCTACAGGAGCGGATTGTGAAGGTCATGGATGACTACCAGATCATGGATGAATTCCATTACAACCTCAACACAGATGACTTCAATGACAAGTGAGTGGGAGCTTGGTCCCCACCTGCCCCTAGGTGGATGGTGGACAGCAGGAGATAGGGGAAGAGCTGCTAGGCTACAGTGGCTTTCAAATATCCTGTGACCATGGCTGTGCAGTCACACCAGAAATGTCCTGCCAAGATGCCAGAGGCCATCTTGATTGCAGCTGTGACACCTCCCCCCACCAACCCCCACCCCTGTCCCATCCAGATGGGCTGCCAACAATTGGCCTTCTAAGATCCTCGGGCAGATAGAGTTGGTGCGGCAGCAGCACATAGAAGAAGAGGAGAAGTTCCACAAAATCCAGAGTATGGATCAGAACAACTTCCAGGAGAAGCTGGAAGGGCTGCAGGTAGGGTTTGGCTGAGGCTCTGCTGGAATTGGCTCCCAATACACAACTCTCTCTCTCTCTCTCTCTCTCTCTCTTCTCCAGGACGGGGCCTTGCTTCTTGTATTCAGGAGTTGCTATGTCAATGTTTGATGGAAGAATTGATGGATGAATGAACAAATGTCTGAAAGAATGAACTGAAAAAAACAAAAACAATGAATTGAAAAGCAGAGGGGTGTCTAGATAGCATGCTCCAGAAGAATTCAGAGTAGCAAGGAGCCCAACTCTTCTGTTGTGTCCTTCACGCCCAGTGGACAGTGGGCTTAGTGTTCAGGGCACTGGGTCCTTCTCTGATTTTGCTATGTTACCACAGAGCAGTCCACTGCCTGTAATGGGTCAGCTGCCTGCTCACTCTTGGAGAAGAAAGTGCCCTCAGAACCTGGAGATGCTGATGCCTAGGGATCTTGGGCTTCCTGGGTGCATGTTGGGCCGCAGAGACCTCTGACTCCTTCCTCCTTGGCCCACAGCTTGTGGTAGCTGGCTTCTCCATGCACGTGGAGATTTCGAGAGCACACGAGATCGCCAATGAAGTGCGGCGAGTCAAGAAGCAGCTGAAGGATTGCCAGCAGCTGGCCATGCTCTATAACAACCGCGAACGCATCTTCGGCTTGCCCGTCACCAATGTAGGCCTCCTGAGGGCACCCTATCCTCTAACTCCCAGGGTTTGAGAGTGATCCCCTGTGTTTGTGGCTATATGAGAACCCAGCTACCAAGTTGCAGGGCCCTGGCATTTGGGGGCAGGACTAAGCAGGCTACAGAAAAGAGATAACCCACACTTGGCCCTCAAGGCAAGGAGATTGACTAGAACCAGGCAAGAGACCCAAGAGTCAGTGCAGGCACTGCTCAGCCACTTGGAGCTCAGAGCCTGAAGGGGCAGGAAGAAGGGAGCCAGGCTCAAGTCCATGGGGCAGGATTAGGGACAGCAGCCAGGAGCAAGGATGGGGCAGAGACCTGGCCCAAAGGAGCAGTATAGAGAGAGCACCCTAAGGCAGCCCTGGGTCTTCTGTCTCTGCAGTACGACAAACTCTCCAGGATGGTGAAAGAGTTCCAGCCCTACCTGGACCTCTGGACCACAGCCTCTGACTGGCTGCGCTGGTCTGAGAGCTGGATGAACGACCCCCTGTCAGCCATTGATGCTGAGCAGCTAGAGAAGAATGTCATTGAGTCCTTTAAGACCATGCACAAGTGTGTGAAGCAGTTCAAGGACATCCCAGGTAGGTGAACCCAGTCCATCTCCTGCTTCCCTGCTGTGCTGGCTGCTTTTCACACCTGCCTACCCCGCCCGGCAGCCTGCCAGGAAGTGGCCTTGGACATCCGGGCCCGCATCGAGGAGTTCAAGCCCTACATCCCGCTGATCCAGGGGCTGCGAAACCCTGGCATGCGGAACCGGCACTGGGAGGTGCTGTCCAATGAAATCAACATTAATGTCAGGCCCAAGGCCAACCTGACCTTCGCCCGCTGCCTGGAGATGAACCTACAGGACCACATCGAGAGCATCAGCAAAGTGGCTGAGGTGGCTGGCAAGGAGTACACCATTGAGCAGGTGGGCAGCCAGCAGGCTCACCCTGTCCCACCTGGACCCTGCCCGACAGCATAGGAGGACGGCAGCATTGGGCTCCATCTCTGAAGCCCTTCTCCAGTTCTAAGGGTTGAGGTGCATTCTGTTAAGTGAGTTAATAATGGTCCCTTGAAGGCAGGGACAACATCCTCTGCTTCTGGTACCCACACGGGCCTGGCACAGAGGTGGCCATGACAGGTGGGTGGAGAAGACCAGTTATTACTCAGCTACTCCTCTCAAGTTATTCCTCTCCCAGGATGGAGCTAATAGCATTGCCCTTGTTTAACAGATGAGTAAATTAAGATTCAGAGAGGTTCAGCAAGCAGTTAAGGTGACATAGCCAGTAGGGGCTGTAACTGGGACCAGAGCTCCTAACTAGCACCTTAGCTGTCTTCCAATATGCATGTACATGCATGTTGTACTCATGTGTGAGAGCCAGTTGGCTTTGAATTCAGATGAGGGTCCATGGGGGATTTTTTTGGCCAGACAAGCACAAAGTATTTGCCAGAGGGACCTAAGTGAAGGTCATGGTTGGGCAGAGCCTGCTCTTTCCTGCAGTGCTGGTCAGACAGAATGTGGGCCCAGACTGATTTGTACTCCACCCCAGGCACTGGACAAGATGGAGAAGGAGTGGTCAGCCATCCTGTTCAATGTGCTGCCCTACAAGGAAACAGAAACCTACATCCTCAAGAGCCCAGATGAGGCCTCACAGCTGCTTGACGACCATATTGTCATGACCCAGAGCATGTCCTTCTCACCCTACAAGAAGCCCTTTGAGCAACGCATCAACTCTTGGGAGAACAAGTTGAAGCTGACTCAGGTGGGCCCGCCATGGCCTTCCTTTATTCCTCCCTCACCCTGGCAGCATCCGTCCTGTAAGTGGCTCCTTATGGTGTCTGGGTGATGCTTGGAGCGCTGGAGAGCCTTGTCCGGGTTTTCACAGCTCCTGGCTGTCTGACAGGACCCTCGTTCAGAGGTGGGTTACTAGAATGGGGCTCTCCATCTCTGAGGTTTGGCTGCTGGAGAAGGCAATTCCAGATGTGGGGGTGGGCCACTATTTGGCCAAAAGCTGTGGCTAAGGAAGAGCCTGAAACCTGCCAGCAGACCTCCGAAGGACTGCCTGGACTTGGGACAACTAGAACCTCCAGTCTTGGAATTTTCTGGACTGGACACCACAAAACCCTAAGGTTCCCTATGCCCTCTCCCACTCTGCCCTGAACCTCCCATTCCTATCTCATTCAGAGCTGGCTTGGGGTGAGGTTGCCAGGCCACTAGGGACTGTACATCTTCAGAGCCTTCAAGGTCAGAGGCAAGGGCTGTCTACAGAGCCTTGGAACACTGTGCTGGGGCCAGGCCTACCTGTGTGAAGGTTTCCAAAAAGCTTCCAGGAGGCCCCGGGGAAGCTTTTTGGAAACCTTCAGTGAAGGCTAGAATCCAAGTGAGGGGATCTTGTCTGTGTGTCCCTTAGCCCACCCAGAGATACCTGAGCTCATCAGGATTATCCCTGGGTTCCCTCTTTTGCTGTCCCCTGCACCTGGAGTTCCATCCCTACCTTCCAGCTCCAAAGCTCAGAATCAAGCAGCCCTCACTGATTCCCCACACCTGCGAGCAAAGCATCGCCATCATAGCCCTTGGTCAGTGCCTCTTACAGAGTCTGTCGCTCATGCCAGGCTCTTGGTGATTCAGAGGCAGAACTGGCCATTTAGTGAACTATGGGCTCCTTGGGGGCAGGACCACATCCTGTTCCCCTCTGCTTCTCCTGGTGCCCACATGGGCCTGGCCCAGAGCTGACCGTGACACGCATCTCAAGAGGAAGAGGAAGAGAATGAATGAATGAATGAATGAATGAATGAATGAAATGAAATAAATGAGTTTGCATTCATCAGCAAAGACAAGAGATAAATCCTGAAAGGGGAATTTGGAGGCAAAGCAGGGTAGCTTGCTTTGAAGATGTCTCACTCTTGAACTAATGTTTCAGAGTATTTTAGAGATCGCAAGCTCAAGTCCAATACACCTCAGAGAATTCTGGGTCATAAACCCCAAAGTCCTGTCAGGCAAGGAGGCTTTTGGGCTTCCATGCACTGGGGATTTTTCCTCTGTTACTTCAGGGTTTGCTGGTTTGGGTGTGGTTCCTTCTAGGGAAGGATAGCTCCCAGCTCTTGTGGAGACTCAGGCATCCTGTGGGGGACTTGAGTTTCTCTGGAAGGCAGGCATTTGTGCAGCCTCTTTGTTCCTGGGAGTACTGTGGCTGACAGTGCCATCTAGAAATTTCCCCATGGACACTGGCTCTAATGCCAGCTCTCTGTCCAGCATTTGGTGTGGCCAAATGTCTAGGTCATGGGGACAGGAAGCCCCTCTTGGACCCTGGGTGCTAACAATCCATGACTTGCCCAGGAAGTGCTGGAGGAGTGGCTGAACTGTCAGCGGGCCTGGCTCTACCTGGAGCCTATCTTTAGCTCTGAGGACATCACTCGGCAGTTGCCCGTGGAGAGCAAACGCTACCAGACGATGGAACGGATCTGGAGGAAGATCATGAAGAACACCAATGAAAACCGGGAGGTGAACTCACACGGGAACGGGATGGGGAGGCTGGGACCCCTGATGGCACCGTCACATTGTTGGGAGCCTCCTGGTCTCATCTCTCCCTGAACAAGAAAGATTAGCGAACAAGTCCAAGGCGTTGGTCTTGGCCTGTGTTGCCAAGTGAGCTCTCCAGTCATAAGAGCCACTCCTCAGAAATACATTATTGTCTTCATGGAAATTTTCTATCCACATTAGCATTTTAAAGTCCTGCAGCAAATTAAACCCCTTGGCTTTGTTTAACCCTAATTTTTTTGACCAGGGACTTTTTTTTCTGTGGGGCTGACACGGGTGATAAATGCAACCCCTAGTTCAGGGCCTTTTTCCTACCCCTGTTCCTCCCCAGGCCCCACTGAGGGTCACTGGCCCATATGGGTGCTCTTTGAGCCCACCTCAATGCCTCCCAGTTGGACCATGCTCATTACTGGTTTCTCTCTGGCCCGGGCCATGCAGGTGATCAATGTGTGCGCTGACCAGAGGCTGCTAGACAGCCTGCGGGATTGCAACAAGCTGCTAGACATGGTACAAAAGGGCCTCAGCGAGTACTTGGAGACCAAGAGGAGGTCCTTCCCCAGGTGAGCACCACCTGCCCCCTGCCCACTCTGTCAGTGCCTGCCCACCTGGCTGGGGCATTGAGGACTCCACCCAGGCTGGGCTGCAGGGGTTCAGTTGTCCTGGGACAGCTTGCCCTCAGGGGGTGCCTGACCCACTCCCTTACTAGATTCTACTTGTTCCTTTGGCAGATTCTACTTCTTGTCAGACGATGAACTACTTGAGATCTTATCCCAGACAAAGGACCCCACTGCTGTGCAGCCTCACCTGCGCAAGTGCTTCGAGAACATTGCCCGGGTGAGTGACTGGGCCTGGGGCTCCAGGCCTTGGGCTCAGGGCCAAGAGCATGGGGACTCCTTCCCAAATAGAACAGCTCTTCTCTAGCCCGAGTGCTTTTAGCAGGAAATAAAGTTCAAGTGAGATGCACCTGGGACCTGTGGGAGGAAAGTCAGCTGCAAAACTCCTAGCTCAGGAGTGGGAGACCCTGCTCTCAACTCATCCAGGGGAGCCCTGTCCCCACAATACACTGAAGTGCTGGCTGTATTGAGAAACCCATGAGGCTAGAGGCTCCTGACTCTCCTTGTCCTCATTGTTGCCTACCAGGGAGGCTGCACAGACCTGTGCAAGATGAGGACTCGCAGGCAGGGTTAGCCTCCTTCCCCAAGTGGGCTGGCTGGACCACAGCTAGGGTCAAGGCAGACCCATCTAGCCTGAATACACAGTCAGGGAAGGCCCAGCCCAGACGGATGTTCAGATGTTCGGGTGGGCCCCTCTAAAGCAGGGCTGTCTCCTGGAGGTGAAGGGCACAGGCAGGTCAGCTCTGAGGCTGTGGTGGGTGGAGCCTCTGGGCACACCTGGTGCAACCCCCTCTCTTGTTTGCCCCACCCACAGCTGCTATTCCAGGAGGACCTGGAGATTACACACATGTACTCAGCAGAGGGTGAGGAGGTGCAGTTGTCCTTCTCCATCTACCCATCCAGCAACGTGGAGGACTGGCTGCGGGAGGTGGAACTCAGCATGAAGACCAGCATACGGGACATGATCGAGAGGGCCATCAAGGCCTACCCCACAGTGAGTCATGCCTCTCACCCCAGCACAGCCTCCCAGCCTCCTTGTTCTTCTGTTTGCTCTTTGATCTATGATGGTAGCTGGGCTGCCTGCATGCCTCATCCTCAAGCTACAGCCTTGGGGATCTCTGGGGAGGGGCGTCCTTCAGGCCTGCTCAGGGAGGAATCTGAAAATAGGCTCCAGAAAATGAGACTTGCTTCTAATAATAATCAATTGCTGTTATATTTCAAGCACTCAGTATGTGCCAGGCCTGGCCTAAGACGTCACCCACATTACTTCTCCAGCCCCACAGTCAACCGCAGGGCTGGAGGCTAACTCTTATCCTACCAAGTCAGTTCAGAGATATTTTCTGCCCAAAGGCATGTAATTTCCAGGTGGCAGAGCCAGGGTTTGAACCCAGGGCTGTATGTCCCTGATTCTGCATTCCCAACCCTCTGCTTCAAGGTCTCTGTTGAGGAAGTGCTGACTGCCCACCCCTGAAGGGCCCAGAGCTTAATGGCTTCTTTGCTCTTGAGGTGGAATTAACAACTTGAGCCCAGAGTTCAAAAAAGGCCAAAGCACAGATGATGTGTTTAAGGGGAAAAGGCTGCAGGGTTGGGACTGTCAGCTGCCTGGGTCAGCCCTGCCTGTGTTATCTTCCCAGATGCCCAGGACCCAGTGGGTTCTGAAGTGGCCTGGCCAGGTGACCATCGCTGGGTGCCAGACCTACTGGACTATGGAAGTGGAAAAGGCCCTGGAGGCCAGCAACCTTAGTAGCCAGCTGTTCCCCCAGCTCTCCCTGCAGGTGGGAGTCAGGGGGTCATCATCTGCTCATCACACATCCCAGCCTGGGGAGAGCCCAGTCCCTCCAGGACCTTTCTCCTTGTATTGAGCCTGAAAGAGGCCTTGGGTTGGATCCAAACATCAGGTCAGACACCCCAGAAATGAGTGTCCCACAACCAGCCGCCAGCGGGAGGGACTGGGGGCCTGAGGAGAACTGAGTCCTGGCAGATTCCCTCTCCAGTTGGTCACTGGGGGAGCCATATCTTGCACCATCCTCACTACAGCTGCTATTCCACATCTTTCCTGAAGCTCCTGGGGAGGCCCCACCACCTGGCCATTGAAGGCTCAGGAGGCACCGTACACTACAGGGAGCAGATGCCATGTGTGTGTCTCCATTTCTGTTTACTTCCCTGCCAGACTTCTCATGCTACCATGCCTTCCCTCTGCCCCTCCCATCCCAAACCATCAGAAGCCCCCAGGATAGAGGGGTTGTTCCTGACAAAAGCCCACCCTCTGTGCAAAGGAGAGAGACCCTACCCCTTGCATGGCTCTGCCCAACAGTGTCCCCCAACTCCTGCAGCTCAGCGACCTGGTGGCCCTGGTGCGTGGGAAGCTGTCCCGCATGCAGCGGTCGGTGCTATCAGCACTAATTGTCATTGAGGTTCATGCCAAGGATGTTGTGCGCAAGCTGATCGAGGAGAAGGTGGTCAGTGTGAATGACTTCGAGTGGATCTCACAGCTGAGGTAAGGAGGCAGGAGATGTGGCCCAGACGCCCCCAGCATCAGAGCAGCTGCAGGCTGGGGCCAGGGGAGGGTGGAGAGTCAGTCAACACTTGCTGTTCCTGGTCCTTGCGGCCCTGGGACAAGCTGGGCAGAGGCACCTAGTGCCCCTGTCCACCAGAAGAACCACCTCTCCTCAACCACACACCGTGCCTGGGGCCCGTGGTCCTCATGGCCCGGGAACCCATTTTCCGGCCATTCCAGGTACTACTGGACGAATAGCAACCTGTACATCCGAGCTGTGAATGCTGAGTTCATCTATGGCTATGAGTACCTGGGCAACAGCGGGAGGCTGGTGATCACACCTCTCACAGACAGGTGAGTCTCCCTGCCCACAGGCCCCCCACACTGGGACCCTTCCCCCAGCTCTAGCTGGCTCAGAAGAGCAGGGACAAAAGGTGCAGCCAGCCCCTCAGAGCATGCAGGGTTATTACATGGCCTTCGGGTTTCAGACCAGCTCTGGAGGCACAGAGCTTTAGCACCCGTGGATCTGGAGTTGAAAAGGCCTTCAAAGAGCTTCTAGCCAAAGTCATTGACACTCAACAGAAAGTGAAGCTTGCAGACATACAGACTGAACCGCTAAACAGAACAAGCAATCATGCCCATCTTACACATACAGAGCTTATGGCTTTGGTAGACGAGACTAACATGTAGGAAGAATGTTTATTCTGAAGTCCAGGGAGGAAATTTACAGTCAGCTGTTACAGAAACAGAAAATAGCAGAAGAAAAAAATTAAAGGATTGGGACAGAAAAAATCCTACCTGGCGCACAGTGTGAAGGAAGCTGAGGACATTGGGAGATGCTGATGGCAGGAGGGGCACAGTAGGAAGTCCCTAGGGCAGCTCTTCCTCCTGACCCCTCCCATGCCCTGCAAGAGAAGGGGCCTGTGCGGGGCTCTGCTTTACTTTGATGGGCGTATTATCTGGATGGTCTGGTAACCCTATGTTTTTATATCACCCTGAGCCCCTTTCAAATCCCAAACCTATTTTTTATCCTGGCTCTGCCTGTCACCCCTGCCTAAGACACTCCTCTCTCCTGTGGGTGAGTCCTGAATTCACCCCCAGGCCACTGGGTGGGGTGGGGAAGCCTAGTGCAGGGGCTGCCATCCTGACCCCAGCAGCCAGGCCTGCGCACAACTGGGCCTGGGAAGAAGGAGCAAGAGCCGCTCATCCACGGGGCCAAGCAGGAGAGGCTCTCTCCCTATGTCTGTGGGAATCCCGTGTGCACCTCCTTTCTCTCCTGCAGGTGCTATCTGACCCTGACCGGTGCTTTGCATCTCAAGTTTGGGGGCGCCCCAGCTGGCCCAGCTGGCACAGGGAAAACAGAGACCACCAAAGACCTGGGCAAGGCCTTGGCCATCCAGACTGTTGTGTTCAATTGTTCTGATCAGCTCGACTTCATGGCCATGGGCAAGTTCTTCAAGGGCCTAGCCAGGTGAGGCTGGTGTGAGGTGGCACAGGCCAGGGCGGGAAGGCTGAACTCTCCTGGGGTCACTGCTGAGAGGAGCCTCACAGGATGGGGAGGGAACGGGAGTCAAAGGCTCAGCCCCTGTGGGCACTGTGATGGCGGTAGGCAGCAGGGCTGTGGCTGAGCGGATAGAGATCGCTATGGCCACTCCTTCCCCAGTGGAGTGAGAGGGGCCCTTGGAGGTGTCAGGTGTGCTCTGAACTCATATCCATCTCTTGTTCTCACCCCTTTTAGTTCTGGGGCCTGGGCCTGCTTCGACGAGTTCAATCGCATCGACATTGAGGTGCTGTCTGTGGTGGCTCAGCAGATCACCACCATCCAGAAGGCGCAGCAACAGCGGGTGAGCCATCCCCCTCCCACCCTCCCCAAGTCGCCCCCTCATCACTTCATCTACACCTGCCACACCTATGCTTTCTTGTGACTCCCCACCCTGCAGGGTGAGAAGCCAAGCACTGAGCCTGCCCTGAGCCCAGCCTCTCTCATCTTATAGAGGACTGGACACTTCCCCCTTCTTCTACCTGGAGCTCTCCCTGGGGCTATTAGAGCCAGTCAGGGAGCCCACATCCCAACCCCACTCTGAGGGTGGCTCCCACTCCAAGCTACAGTGGATGAGGAAGCGGTCCCTCCCTCTAGCCTTGCTCAGAGTGGCCAGCAGACTTCTCCTGGGAACATGAGCTGGGAGGGTTGCAAGTGCCACAACTCCAAGCTAGTAGGTCCCTGGGTCCCAGTCAGAGCTAAGCTTGCTCAGGTCTGGGTGTGGGAGATAGGAGACTTGTGAAGACCTCAGGTAGCCAGGCCTCGGGAGGCCATAGGTAGCTATCGGGACCAGGGGAATGAGGCTAGATCCTGAGAGAGGAGGCAGCTAATCATCAGGGATCCAGTCTGGGCTGACCAGCTAGAGTCAGGACAAGGCCATTAACAGTGGTGCAGGCCCATCCAGAGGAGGGGCAGGTGAGTCAATCCTGCCACCCTGTAGGTGGAACGCTTCATGTTTGAAGGCATCGAGATCCCACTCGTGCCATCCTGTGCAGTGTTTATCACTATGAACCCAGGGTATGCCGGCCGCACCGAGCTGCCCGATAACCTGAAGGTGAGTTCAGGCCTAGTAGGCCACCCCGGGCGCTGGGAGGCAGGGGAGCCTGGCCCTGGGCTCAGAGATGCTAAAGCACTTAGAAAAGGCACACAGCTGCCAGACATTAGTGGGGGAGTGCTCTGCCTCTCTGTTCACATTGCACCCTGGGCCCCAGGCGCTCTTCCGGCCTGTGGCCATGATGGTTCCAGACTACACCATGATCGCTGAGATCTCCCTCTACTCCTTTGGCTTCAATGAAGCCAATATGCTGGCTAAGAAGATCACCACTACCTTCAAGCTGGCTTCCGAGCAGCTCAGCTCTCAAGTAAGGCCCTGCCCCAACCAGCTTCCAGGCTCTGAGAGCCGCTGTCTGCCCCCAGCAACCCAATGAGATAGGAATTACATCCCCATTTCTCAGCTGAGGACACTGAGACCCTAAGCAGCTAAGAGACCGGCCAGGCTCTTGCAGTACACAGGGAAGCGGGAGCAGGAGCCAGGAACAGATGCCCACCCCGCTAGCTCAGGGGCAGGGGAGAGTCAACCATTAACGAGGAGGCCAAGAGCCACACAACCGAAGACTTCAGGTCAAGTGCACCTGGCCTCATGGGGACAGTGGGATAGCCAGACCCCCATCTGAGCCGCCCAGCCGTGGGCCATGCACTCAGCATGCTGAGCCCAGATTTCAAGGGTAGATACTGTTGGTTCAGGCACCAGCACTGGTGGACCAGCTTTCCGGTTGGGCTCCATTCTCAGCATCCCCCCTTTGCAGTGGCGGAGATGAGCCCCAGCTCTGCCTGGGCTCACATTGCTACCAGCTTAGCTTCTCTTTCCTAATAGTTCCAGAAAAAGCCTCTAGTATCACCCTCTCTGGGTGACCTATTCATGCATGAACACCAATCCCTGTGGCTAAGGGGAAACCATGTTGCCTTTGGCCCGGTGGAGCCCACCAAAACCCATGGGCTGGAGGAGACACAATCTACTACTGGGAAAAACAGCTGGCTACCACAGTGCATCCTGGGTGCTGACAACTCCTCACACCTTCCTTCTAACCATCCACTTTCAAAAATGCTCTTTCCCCTTTATTTATTTATTTACTTTATTTTATTTTTTAAACGCTTTCCTCTTTAATAGAGCAACTATTCCTTCTACCAGTTAGGACTTGGTTTCCAACAAGCTTAACCTGCCAGTTGGGGCGTCTGCCCCCTGGTGGTCAGTGTACATCATAGTGAGCAGTTGAGCGGCCTTAGCATATCATTAGTTATTCCATGGAAATAACCTCACCCCTTCTCAAATGACAGTGACCCCAAACCAAGCCCAGTCTCTTCATTCAAGTCCAAGATGTCTGGTCTGTGGGTCCAGATGTATTTTATGGCCTGGCACCATGGGGCAATCTGATAAATGTAACTGTTCCCAACACCTGCTGTATAATGAGGAGAAACAGGACCGGCGGGAAAAGCCATGGTAGTGTGACTGAAAGAGTGGGTCTGGAGAGATGTTTCGAGAGAATCTTAGAAGGAAGTTCAAAGATTGCTGCTGGGTCCGGCCAATCGGGACTGAGCAAGATGGGCTGGACACACCCTTAGAAGCACACATCACACATGGGAAACTTCTTTGTTCACTTTGTGAATAAAACTCAGTGCCTCCCTGCTCTTGGCACCGTGCTGGGACTGCAAGGATTTAGTTGCAAACCAGGCAGAGTCTTTACCCTCGGGGGCCAAGAGTCAAGCAGGGGCGCAGAAGGGTGAAAGGAGAGGCTGCTAGGATGGTGAAGAAGGAGGTGGTAGAGGAGCCTGGCCCAGGCTGGGGCGTGCAGATGGTCATAGGTGGCCTGCAGGGGAAGTGACATTTTAGCTGCAAGCTGGGCAGTGGGCCAGATGCCAGGTGGGAGACAGAGTGTTCCAGGCAGAAGCCCCAAAAGGGACAGTGCCCACCTACCTCCTCCTGTATGGCGGCAATAGGATCACTACGACTTTGGAATGAGAGCTGTGAAAACTGTGATCTCAGCTGCCGGGAACCTCAAGCGAGAAAACCCCATCATGGATGAGGTAAGTGCCCTCCAGAGGGGTGCCTGGGAGAGGGCTCGAGGAGGGCTCCAGAGCGGCTGGAGGGCCACCTGGCCCGGGCCACCCTGAAGGTTCCTCTGGCCTCTGATGCAGGAGCTGATCTGCCTCCGAGCCATCCGTGACGTGAATGTGCCCAAGTTCTTGCTGGAGGACCTCAAGCTCTTCTCTGGGATCGTGTCAGACCTGTTCCCCACCATCAAAGAGGAGGAAACGAACTATGGCATCCTGGACAAGGCCATCCGCAAAGCCTGTGAGAAGAGCAACCTCAGAGATGTGGACGGTGAGCCCCTGGCCCCTGCTGGCTCCAGCCACCTTGGGATCTTGGTCAGGGGAACGGAGACAGGCAGACCAGCCTCAGAGGCCCTCCGGCCTGGCCAAGTGTGCAGAGGGCTGGGGATCTCGGTCAAGCAGCTCATGGGGCAGGGCAGATGCCTCAAGCCTTGTCTCCAAGCCATCAGGTGACAGCTGTCTAGGAAAATCTCCTTTACTCTCACACTATACTTCCTTCACCAATCAATTCTGACACTGGCTGGGTGTCTTAAAACTCAATTCAATTCTGACGTTGATCACAGTTAGCATATGCTCGACAGGTTAAGAGCTCCGTTCCAAAGACTGTTCCCACTTCAGATGCCTGTTGCATGTAGTGGGTCCCCAAGTTACCCACAACTTCTGTCTGACTTGGCTACAGATCAGAGGCTCCCGTGACCCCCTCCTCAGGTTTGACCGTTGGCTAGAACGGCTCACACAACTCAGGGAAACAGTTTTATTTATTGGTTTATTACACAAAGGATATGGTAAAGGACACATATGAACAGGTAGAGGAGGAGATGCATAGGGTGAGATTTGTCCCATAGAGTTGGGGTGTGTCACCTGCAGCATGTGGATGTGTTCACCAACAGGACACTCTTCAAACCCTGCACTTTTGGAATTTTTATGGAGACTTCATCATGTAGGCGTGGCCAGTTATTAACTCCACTTCCAGCTCCTCTCCCAAGTTCCAAGCTTTTAATCATGGCTTGGTGGTTCTGAGGACAAGCTCCCTCCCAAGAGCTCAGCATCAAGAGTCGCCTCATTAGACCAAGAGTTCCCAGCACTCGGGAAATGACAGAGGTTGAGGAGCTCTGTCAGGAACTAGGGTCAAAGACTAAATATTAGAAAAGAAGGTTCTCCTAACATCTCTCTGTACAAGCGTTTGAGGAGCTCTGTCTCACAGACAGGGCAGAGACCAATATATATTTACTAGAGGCGCCATGCACGAATTTGTGCACCAGTGGGGTCCCTCAGCCTGGCCTGAGGGATCGGCTGAAACTGGCTTTCCGACATCCCCCGAGGGGTCCCATGTTGTGAGAGGGTGCAGGCCAGGCTGAAGGACCCCACCGGTGCATGATAGGGATGGGGCAGGACACGGGAGGTTGTCCAGCAGGGGAAGGACCTCAGGAGGGCTCCAGGGTGTGTCCAGCCCATCTTGTTCAGTCTCTATTGGCTGTACCCAGCAGCAAGCTTAACCTACCAGTTGGAGCATCTGCCCCCTGGTGGTCAGTGCGCATCATAGCGAGCAGTTGAGCAGCCTTAACATATCATTAGCATATTACACTTTAATTGGTTGAATGGACGACCAGACAACCGGATACTTAGCATATTAGGCTTTTATTATATAGGATTCTTTCACAGGGAGGAAAGGAGTCCCCTCCCCCAGACCTCTTTGCTGTAGCGTCTCCTCCCGTATGAGCAGTCCCAGCGTTTGGCCCTCTTGGGCCTTGCTGCTCCCTCACAGAAACTGTCCTCGGCCCTGTCCCTGATTGGGGCTTGATGTTATGACTGGGGAAGATGGTAAGCTGTGGTCTGTCCACCTACCCCACCTCACCCCAGCCAACACTCCTCTCTTTTGAATGAGGGCTCCATGCACAGGCAAAGCTCCCACTTGCAGGACTGGCTCCCACTCCTTGGGAAACCACAGCCTTAGCGTCATAGGAGCCCTTGGGCCCTTCCTGCACTGGCTTGTTACAAAGGCCACGTGCAGCTAGAAGGTCTCCGGGGGGCACAACCCCCCAGTTAGACTTCCTATGACCCCAAACCCCTTCCCTGATAGAAATGGGGGTTCCAGCCCTGCTACCACATGGGCATGCTGGTCTTGTCCCCACAGCCCCAGCCTGGCGGCCTTCTCCTCCTGCAGACCCTCCCGTGGTCCTTTAGAAGGCAGAATGACGCTCCGCCTGGAAGTCACAAGGGAGGGAATCATTGGTCACCTGTCTCCTCTGGGGCCTGATATGCTCAACTGCAAGCCGTCCCTTGTGCCCTCCATTGTTCTTTCCACACGCCTCTGTGACCCTACCTCCTGTCCCTGCCACACCCTCCACCCCCGCCACACACCTCCGCTCCCGGCCCGCAGGCTCGCTGAATGAAACTGCAAGCTGTTCTCTCCCTGATGGTCTTGGGTCAGCTTTGCCATCATTGAATAATGAG
Organism: Murina feae; assembly: GCA_004026665.1. Taxonomy (NCBI): domain Eukaryota; kingdom Metazoa; phylum Chordata; class Mammalia; order Chiroptera; family Vespertilionidae; genus Murina; species Murina feae. The sequence goes on from PVJC01000542.1 coordinate 34,154, forward strand.
CCCTTGTCCCTTCTGATGAGGATCCCTGACCTGCAGTGCCACAGCTTCCCGCCCCCCCCACACACACACACACATACACACACACACACTCTTGGGTCAAAGTATTGCTCTCATTTCCTATCCACATGGGCCTGGCCTCCAATCTACACTGGCAGCTGGCCCTACAGCCCGGGTCTTGGTCAGTTAAAGCTGACTAACCCTCAGATTTTGTCCCTGGGGTTTTGCCTGTGTGGGCCAGCACTTACTCAGAGCCATGCTGTCAGCAGACTGAGCAGTGGCTTTGGGGCTGGACAGCTGACTGAGCTGTCCCTGATTGGGGCTCGATGTCATGATTGGGGAAGATGGTAAGCTGTGGCCTGTCCACCACCTACCCCACCTCACCCCAGCCAACACTCCTCTCTTTTGAATGAGGGCTCCATGCACAGGCAAAGCATGTTGCTCCCACCTGCAGGACTAGCTCCCACTCCTTGGGAAACCACAGCCTTAGCGTCCACCACCTACCCAGGACCTTTGACAGCTGACTGAGCAGGCCATGTGGTCTGCCACCTGACTGATGGATGTGAGAGAAGAGTAGTCCCATGGAAACCACGGCTTGCTGTGAGCAGAGAGTTCCTGCTCTCTTCCAGGCTCCGTGCCTAGGGCTTCACCTGCCCCTGCCCATGAGAACTAGTGGCAGAGACGGGACCCAAGGCCATGCTCTGACCTCTGGGTTCCCCTGCCATGTCTCCCCAGGCTTCCTGACCAAGTGCATCCAGCTCTATGAGACCACAGTGGTACGGCATGGCCTCATGCTTGTCGGGCCCACAGGCTCCGGCAAGAGTACCGTAAGTGCAGCCAAGCCAGGCAGCCCCATGTCCAGTGGGCCCCAGGGCCTTGCAGCCTCAGAGGGTTGCCACTTGGACCCTGGATCTCTAGAATACCTCCTGTCCCCTGTGGCTCACAGCCCACTCCAGCCCTGCTCTCTGGGGGGCCAAGAGGTTCACTCTTGGGTACCTGTCTCCCCAGTGTTACAGGGTCCTGGCAGCCGCCATGACGATGCTGAAAGGGCAGCCATCCATCAGTGGTGGCCTGTACGAGGCTGTCAACTACTACGTGCTCAACCCCAAGTCCATCACGATGGGCCAGCTGTACGGGGAGTTTGACCTGCTCACCCACGAGTGGTGAGTGATCCCTGACTCCCCGCCAGTGACAGTCCTGCTCCCAGATCTCTGGAGGCTGTGGGCCATGGGCCCCTCCCATTCCCTCAGCCCAGTGAAAGGTCTGGAGCTCAGGCTGTGGCGCCCAAAGCCTGGGACTCTCCCCACCACTGCACTTCCCGGCCGAGTGTCCTTCCTCACCTCCTGGGCTTGGTCCCCGCATCTGCAAAGTGGAAAGAGAAACAGCACCATGTTACAGTGAGGAGAAATGAGCTTCTCACAGCAAAGATGCCGGACGTGTGGCACACACCCAGTGCTCAGTGAGTGTTGACTTCCACCATTGCCCCAGGAGAGGCTGGTGGTCCCTCTCAGGGCCTCTGTTCCCAGGGTAGGTGTACATTTTAAATATATATTTTTTATTTACGTCAGAGAGGGAGAGAGAGCGAGAGAAACATCAATGATGAGAGGGAATCATTGATCACCTGCCTCCAGTACACCCCACACTGGGGATGGAGCCCGCAGCCCAGGCATGTGCCCTGACTATGAATCCACTTCCTGGTTCATAGATCAACTCTCAACCACTGAGAGGCGTGCATTTTAAAGGACAGGTGCTGAGCTGGCAGAATGGCAATGGGGTTGAAACCCTCCAAACATCAGCACCTCCAGGCCTTTTCTCTGGGGAAATTCTGTATCTCCAAAGAAGTTTCCAGTCTCCTGCTGGGGTATCTGCTTGGCTCCAGGGTTCTGGAAACCCAGTGGGAGACAGGCACCGGAGGGGGAATCACCCCTCTTTCTGAACGCAGGCCTGTCCTGCTTCCCTCATTTCTGGTGAAAGGTCTCATCCATACCCCCTCCACGCTCCTGTGTGGATAAATGGGGGCCTCGGGATCAGATCAGAAGAATGTGCCCCTACAGCCCCTTCCCTGCAGGTGGTGCCTCTGAAATCTGAGCCTTCCTGGTTCTGTGGCCAGAACTAGAGTCATCTCACAACCCACAGCCGCTTCTCTGCTTGGTCCTTTCCCCCCTCCATCTCTCTCCATCTTCCAGAGCTGCATGGACCCCCGTTTCCGCTATTGCCTCCTCCCTTACTGCCTTTTCCTTTTCGGGGTATCGTCTTTTATCTTCCTTTAATATAGCTTCAGCGGGGATTCAGCCGAGGGAATACAAGCATCCATTTTCAAGTTATATCAAAAAGTTCTGTTTTCCCTATTACATTTTTAAATGAATGAAGATACTGAAGAATGGGGCAGGGGAACAAAAAACAAAGACAAAAAACAAAAGACAAGCAGAGCAGGGCCCGCCTGGCAGGCAGGGTTCCTTGGGAGCTGGCTGTGCTGCCGCCTTCCTCCTGGCACCTACAGCCCTCCCTCCCTGGGGCTGCAGGACAGATGGGATCTTCTCCTCCCTCATACGGACGGGGTCCACTGCGTCCGACACCAACAAGAAGTGGTACATGTTCGATGGGCCCGTGGACGCCGTCTGGATTGAGAACATGAACACAGTGCTGGACGACAACAAGAAGCTGTGCCTCAGCTCCGGCGAGATCATCAAGCTCACAGAGGTGCGTGCACCTGGCTGCTCACCTGCTCCACTCTGCAGCTGGGTGGGCCCGGAGGCCATACTGTGCTTGGCCAAACCTTGTAGCCCGCCCACCCCTCCCTCTCGGGCCACAGCTGCATCTCAGCCAGTAACCTCTCCTGTCCCCAAGCTCCCGCACCTCCTGCGATGCTCTGAGCCCTGGACTAGGACCACCATCCACCACTCCCAGCTGGGGCTGCCTTGTGCCTCCCAGGCCCACCTTCAGCCACGTGGGCCCAGCCGAGGTCATCCTGCTGGCAGTGTGCCCAGAGACAGGGTCGGGTGGTACAGACCTGGCCACCGGGATGCCTCCCTGGTGTGTGAGGGGCAGTTCTCAGAGAAGGAGGGTTATCACCTGGGAGTAAAGGCAGTTCACCATGTCTACACTGAGCCAATCTCTTGAGCCCTTCTTTGAGCACCTGAAGGTCAATGGGAACTTACATCCATGTACCTAGGTGCGGGCTCAAGGGCAGAGCATAGCGCCCATCCGATTTCCCCAGGGCTCTAAGGAGCCCCAAATGCCCCGACCCCAGGCCAGAGGGCTCCCAGGAATCTCCTGACCTCATGTTCCTCCTCGGGGCTCAAGGGAGGGCCAAGGGGTTCCCGCATCCCCAACCCCAGCACTGCTCCTGGCCCACTGCTGGCCACTGCCCACAGCTACAGGATGAGCACCCCCTCCCCATGGACCTGCAGCCCCTTTTCCCGGCCCTGGGGCTGGCAGCGGGCCCCCTCACACAGTTCATTCTCATGCCAGGAGATGACCATGATGTTTGAGGTGCAGGACCTGGCAGTGGCCTCCCCAGCCACTGTGTCCCGCTGTGGCATGGTGTACCTGGAGCCCAGCATCCTGGGGCTCATGCCCTTTGTCGAGTGCTGGCTGAAGCGGTTCCCTGCTGTGTTCAAGTCCTACCAGGAGCACTTCAAGACCCTCTTCCTCAGCTTCCTCGAGGTAAGTGAGGCCACAGGGTGCCTGGCCTCGGCGTGGCAGCAGGGCGCTGTGTCCGCCAGCCACGGGAGCGGGGTGCCGTCCCCTGCAGGAATCCATCGCTTACGTCCGGTCTTCAGTGAAGGAGGTGATCGCCACAACCAACAGCAACCTAATCATGAGTCTCCTCAAGCTCTTGGACTGCTTCTTCAAGCCCTTCTTGCCTAGAGAGGTGCGGCCCCAAGCAGGGGGCTGGTTCCCTGTTCTTGCCTGGCTGCCTGAGGGCCCTGAATCCCATTCCAGCTTCCTGGGAGAGAGGATTGGATTGGCTCACCTGGTCGTGGGAACGCCCTGCGCACTCTGCTGTAGACACAAAGCTGCGCAGTGGAGACCAAGGGATGTCCCCCACCTGCCAGCTTCCTCAGGCCACTCAGTACTGTTCCTGCTTAGCTTGATGCTGTCCCCTCTGTCCCCAGGGCCTCAAGAAAATACCCCCCGAAAAGCTGAGCCGCATCCCAGAGCTGGTTGAGCCCTGGTTCGTCTTCTCCCTAATCTGGAGTGTGGGTGCCACCGGGGACAGTTCCAGCCGGGTCAGCTTCAGCAACTGGCTTAGGGTCAAGATGACGATAGAAAACGTAAGAGGGATACGCGCGCTGAATGCTGGGTGTTTTGGGACAAGTGGCCACACAAAATACTGGGCCTCGCAACCTGACTTTCCTCCTGGCTGGCACAGCTGACCATGCAATTCCCAGAGGAAGGGCTGGTGTTCGATTACAGGCTGGAGGACGCTGGCATCAGCAATACGAATGATGAGGATGAAGAGGAGGAGGGCAAGCAGGTGACTGCAGCTGCCCCCAGGGACAGGACGGGGGGGCCCTGGGTGGTGGCTGTCCTCCCTGATGAATGATGACTGGAGAGAGGAGGCCATGCTAACGGCCACAGGTCTCAGGCTAGGGATAGGCGCGTCATCTCACGAGTCCTCACAGACCATAGGTGGTTATTTCCCAAACAAGGAGACGAAGGCGCAGAACAGTCACACCTAGCTAGTCATTGCAGAGCTGGACTTGAACCTGGATCTAGAAGATGTTGAGCACCTCCCTTCTCAACCATACACACTGTCTCCTCTTTGCTGATGTCGAGTCCAGGATTGGTTGCCTCTGTTTTACTTAAAAGCCCCATTTGCCTGGCTGATGTGGGTCAGTGGTTGAGTGTCGACCTATGAACCAGGAGGTCACGGTCCATTCCCGGTCAGGCACTCGCCCAGGTGGCAGGCTCGATCCCCTGTGGGAGGCATGCAGGAGATAGCACGTCAGTGATTCTCATCATCGATGTTTCTATCTCTCCCCCCTCTCCCTTCCTCTCTGAAATCAATTTTTTTAAAAATATTTGTTAAAGCCCCATTTGTCCAGGCCTGGGCTCCCCAGGAATGGGAGGGCAAGTCCATGGCCTGCATCACTTGTTCCCATCCCTCCTATCAGCCAGTGAGGACTCACTCCGTGAACCTACCTCATGCCAGGATCAGGATCAGCTCAGAAGGAGGAAGGGGCAGAGAGGCATCTGCAGAAATGGTCACAGTGCAGGGTCCTCTTGGGAACCTCACAGGGCACATTTGGGTTCAACGGTCAGAACTATTCCCAATGGGACATGTCTATGAGTGCCCCCACCAAGGGAGGTCTGCAAGCTGGGTCCGGGCTGTGGATAAAGGGATTCATGCAGATAAGGATGGTGGGGGAGACAAGGCCAGGTGACCTCTGAGTGTCCAGGTGATGCCAGCACCCATGGTTCTGGCCCCCATACTCTTGGACAGCCTGAAACTACATAGCAAAGACCTTTTCATTTTGTGTTGTTCAATTCCCAGAGTATTACCTTCATGTAGAGACCTAGGGACTAGCAGTAACTAGGGAGCCTCCCACTGGAGGCAGCTGTGTGCAGAGAGATCTCCCATTCCTAGTGGTTAGTTCTAGAAGTCCCCCACCCAGACAGAGGGTGGGGCATGGGGCTTCCTATTTCTGTCGGAAGCAGCCCCTCACCTGGGCCCTCTTGCCAAGGCCCAGCAGTGCAACTCCTTGCCTTCCTGGTGCACTAGGCCAGGGGTCAGGTGGGGAGAGGTTCCAGGCACACCCCTGAGCCACCTGTGGTTCCAGGTTGCCTGGGTGAAGTGGATGGACTCTTCGGCTCCATTTACCATGGTGCCAGAAACCAACTACTGCAACATCATCGTGCCCACCATGGACACCGTGCAGATGTCCTACTTGCTGGGCATGCTGCTCACCAACCACAAGCCCGTGAGTGCCCCACCGTGCCCTGCCTCACCCTACCCCAAGGCCCAGGTCAGGGTGGCTGGCCCCTGCTCTACACTGGGCCCTATGAGACCCCCACTCTCCCAGGTGCTGTGCATCGGGCCAACAGGCACAGGGAAGACCCTCACCATCTCGGACAAGCTCCTAAAGAACCTGCCGCTGGAGTACATCAGCCACTTCCTCATCTTCTCAGCCCGCACCTCAGCCAACCAAACCCAGGACCTCATCGACAGCAAGCTGGACAAGAGGCAGGCACTCCTTCCTTCCTTCCTGGGCTCCAAGGTCCCCCCCTCCCCCGAGCCTGGCGGAACCAATGGTTGTCTCACCTCCCCACCAAATTATGCTCCTGGGTTTGCCAGAAATCTCCCCAGTGGTGGTGGTGGTCATGGGGGATGGGGGGCAGCTGCGCTCCCTTGACGACTGTTCTGGAGCCTTCTTCTATTTGGAATTCCTATTGAGCCCTTCCCGGCATGCTTGCCTTGGGCAGGGCCTATTATCCATATGCCTGGGAGGCAAGACATCTTGAGAGAGACCATACTTAGGGCAGCCAGGTGTGATGTACTGGGACACTCAGGATGGGACAAGGGACTGCTCAAGAAATCCAGCAATTCAGTTAAATGAGGACAAAGTTAATGAGGGCTTTCCAGAAGTTGCCCCCGGATTCTCAGAGGGCCCGGTGTCTGTGAGGGCTGGGTTCATGTAGCCCCTCCCCATAGGCGGAAGGGCGTGTTTGGGCCGCCCCTGGGGCGTAACTTCATCTTCTTCATCGATGACCTGAACATGCCAGCTTTGGAGACCTATGGTGCCCAGCCGCCTATTGAGCTGCTGCGCCAGTGGATGGACCATGGTGGCTGGTATGACCGCAAGAACATCGGTGCGTGTCGACCGGGCTGGGGCAGTGGCGAGTGGGCAGGGCCGGGCATTCCTCCGTTAGGCACTGTAGGCACAGGTCCCAGGGCCCGTGTACTTTTAGAGGGTCCACAGAAATGTTTTAACTTATTTCAAAATCATGGGGCAAATGAACTTTCAGCTCAAAGGAGACTTAACGTGTATGAATACATTCGTCTCTGTCCCATGCTGCTGTAAGTTACCACTTTCAATCTTTTTTAATGGAGGAGAAGGCCCATCAAGACAAAAGTGCCTGGGGCCCACTCAGGTAATACTGCAGCCCTGCGCAGGGCCCTCCTGACCTCCTGCCTCCACTCCAGGAGCCTTCAAGAAACTGGTGGACATCAACTTTGTGTGTGCCATGGGCCCCCCGGGCGGAGGCAGGAATCCTGTCACTCCACGGCTGACACGCCATTTCAATTACCTGCCCTTTACCGAGATGGACGAGGTCAGCAAGAAGTGCATCTTCTCCACCATCCTGGGCAGCTGGATGGGTGAGCAGTGGGCAGGCGTGCAGGAGGCATGGCAGAGACAGAAGCTCCAGCCAGATCTATGACACCAAGGACAGCTGGGCAGCTGCTGGGAAGGGTGGAGGGCTGAGCCACTGACCTGGCTTTGCCCTTATTTAGCTGTGTTACCTTTGCAAATTCATGACCCTCTCTCTCAGTTTCTTCCTCTGTAAAATGGGCAATATTAGTACTCACCGCTCCATGTCCCGAAGGTTAAGTAAGACACTGAATGTAGAGCATCTAGCATGAAGCCTGGCAGGTGGTGACTGCTAAATATGATATATACGTATGTACACATATGAATTTACCCACCTGAGTACCCACGTATCCCTTAGTATTTGCTCAGAAACCCTGGTTGCAGGATTTGCTTTTGGAACTCAGGAAAAGCCATCAGGATAGAATGGCCAGAGTGGCCCTGATCCTTCAAGGGGTTGGGGAAAAAGTTTCCCCCCACCAGCCCATCTGCCACCCAACACATTCTGTCTGTGAGCTCCACTTGGCACTCTGCCAGGTTATGGATGATGGGCGCCAAGCCTCCCTCAGGCCTTCTGTCCTTCGACTTTGCCTACCTTGCCACCAGGTGCTACAGGCCAGATGTGCCTACATGCCTGGCTTAGGGGTGAGGACCACATTGCTCGGGGCAGAGGATCAGTGGCTACTCTTAGAGCAGCCAGCCAGGTGGGCAGCAAGGGGCCCACCTAACTCCGCTCATGTCTCTCTCCCACCCTCTAGCTGGACTCCTTGGAGAAAAGAGTTATCGGGATCCCGTGCGTAAGTGCAGGCCTGGGTGGGAAGGGGCTCTGGTTCCAGGGGGAGCCTCAGGCTCCAGTTGGATGTGGCTGAGGCTGGGGACCAGACCCCAGTGAACCATCCCCAGGCTCTTCTGGGGACCTTGGGCCTTTGCTAGAGCAAAGGTTAGCACCGAGGCCACTACCTTCCTAGGCTCACTCACCCCTTCTTCCAGCTGTCAGTCCTTCAGTGCCTGGGTTAGTGTCTGGCCCATAGTAGCAGCCAAGTATGGATGAACAAAGGATCCAACAGTCTCCCACCCGTGTGAAGAGGCAAAGACTCCAAGGAGAGCTGGTGTCTCTGAGGGGCAGCACGGACTAAGAGCTGGGGACCTGCAGGGCGTTGGGCATCCCTCCTGAGGCAGCTCACACAGGGCAGTTCTGCCGGTCATTGGAGCAGGGCTGTGGACACTCCAAAACTCTGTCCCACCTCTGTCCCACCTCTGCTCCTCCTCAGATGAAAGAGGCTATCAGCAGGCAGCGCCCTCCCTCCGCCCCCACATCCCCTCTGACCTGCACCAGACCTCCCTCAGGGTTCTCTCCTACAGTCTTTCCTACTTCCAGGAATGAACTTCCCTACTTCCCCATGCGGCCAAGCCCTCCTCTGAGGTCTGAACCCCAGCCCCTGTTGCCTGCTTGAAGACCTGGCTCCACCACACCTCCAGCCTCTCCAACACCAGCAGCCCCTCCTGCAAGCATGTCCTGATCTCTCTCATCTTAACAACAAAAAACAAAATCACCTCTCTCGGCCCCTTCCCACCTGCCCAGGGCATCACTCCATTTCTCAGCTTGCCTTAACAGGAAAACTCCTCAAAAGCGCTGTCCCCTGCTGCTGGCTCCAGCCCTTTACTCCCACGTTCCCTTGAGCCCCTCCACTGCCCTAGCAGTGCTCTTGTCACAGTGCCTCGTGTGTCCAGACCAAAGGTCAGCTCTGGGTCCTCCCCTGCCCTGGTTGTGAGTAATGCCCCAACCTCCTCCTCTCAGGTCCCCCCTGCCCTAGCCACCCCTCCCTAGAGTGACGGGTCTTGCTTTCCAGCCCCTTCCCCCTCTGACCTCACTCCACCTGCCCACAATCTCACCCTTCCCCGGCAATGAAGCCCATCCTAGTGCTGACCTCGCTCCCAAGCCCTGACCCCACGTCGCCTCTTAGATGTCCACTGGGCATCTCAGACTGAACATGTCAGAGCCAGGCCCTCTCGTCTCAGGTGATGGCCGTTGTGTCCTTCAGTCACTTGGGACAAGAGCCTTAGCGTCCTCCAGACGTCTCTCTCTCACATCTGTCAGGAGGTCCTGCTGACTATCCCTCCAGAACCCACCCAGCCACCCCTGTCCTCACTTACTAGCCATAGCAGCAGCCCTGTCCCTGGTCCCCTGCTTCTGCCTTTACCCCCTGCATCCATCCATTGGTCTTCCGTCTGTTCTGTCTGTCCATCTTCTACTTGCTGCCAGAGGGACCCATTCAAATGTTAAAAGAGATAACGTTCTCTCTCCCTTTCTCTCTGTCTGTCTCTCTCTCTCTGTCTCTCTCTCTCTCTGTGTGTGTCTCTGTCTCTGGCAAGCCTCCAAGTCCAAACAATGGCAGGCAAAGCCACTCCATAGGCCCTGGTCCTTAACACCCCAGGTGTGGCCACCTCAGGGCCTGTGCCCAGCCCTAAGGGCCTTCACCCTCGTGGCCCTCTCTCTGGAAAACTCTCCAGTGCTGGGGCTGCTTGCACCTCACTTTACGTTTCTGCTGGAAGCCCCTCCTCCATGAGGCCTATGTCAGAATCCCCCACCCTGGCTCTCCCCAGCCTCTCTCTGCTGCCAGCCTCTCCACAGCACTTTCTGTCGCCTGTGTCTGCCCACTTGCTGGTGGATCTATCCGTCTGTCTCCCCACGAGTACACTCACTTATTGAGTGAGGAGTGTTTGTGCCCATGACCTGGAGCAGCACCTGTGTGTGCAGATGAAACCTTTACTTTCCCCACTTCTGGGGCCTTCCTCTGCTCCAGGTTCCTGCTGACAGAATTGTGGTTCCCAACAAAGAATTAGATTGTTTCCAAAGAACAAGCAAAATGTGTTGTTAGTGAAGAGGCTGGCAGGCTGGAGGCTGCACAGCTCCAAGCCTGAGGGTTACAGCTGAGCTCCAGCCTCACTGTGTTTGCTGTGAAGTCCCATGGGGACCATGCGGCTCAAAACTGACATGTTTCAGGTCTGGGACACAGTCCCCTAGGGCATGAGAGTCATGGCCCTCCCAGCACTGAATGCATCCCAGTGGCCAGTGCACAGACAGGCTGTCAGTAATGAGGTTGTAAAATAGGGGAGACTCCCCACCATGAGATGGGGGACATCAGGAAGGCCTGGCGGAGGAGATGGCATCCGAGAGAAGCTGAAGGGTGGTGGAGTCCAAGCTGCCACCTGAGGAAGGGGTGTCTGGGAGAGAACACAGCACCAGTGAGGGCAGGGGCCAGGATCTGCAGAGGCTGCACAGGGAGCTCCCACCTGTGTGACCCAGGCCCTCTCCTGTTCCCATAGCCGGGGCCCCCAACATCGCCCACTTCACGGATCCCCTCGTGGAAGCTACCATCATGGTGTACTCCACCATCACCTCCCAGCTGCTGCCCACACCAGCCAAGTCCCACTACACCTTCAACCTGAGGGACCTCTCCAAGGTCTTCCAGGGCATGCTCATGGCCGACCCAGCCAAGGTCGAGGTGAGGCTCCCAGTGTTCAGCCAAGAAGTGCCCACCCTGCCCTCCCTATCCTCCCCTGCCCCCCCCCCAATTCCAGGCCTTCCTGCCCAAACTCCCCAGCCCTGATCAAGCCAGGCCCCCAGGAGCCCTGTGTTGGTGCAGCTGAGCTCCATCCTACAGGGCAAGGCCAAGGGCAAGGCCAGGCAGAAAGGGCTCCCGATGAGGCCTGGGGTGTCAGGAGATTTGCAGGGAGAGTGAGGGGAGTGCCTTCCAGGAATAAAAGGCACCTCGGTGGAAGGAGCAGGAAGTACAGCAGGGAGCAGGTGTCGGGTGCTGGACAGGCTCAGGCACACTCTGTGGGCTGCCAGCGGGACAGCATCCCAAAGGAGATGGGAGTGGGAGGACAGATCAGCATAATGGAGAATTGGTGGTCAGTGAGTGTGGAGCCCGGGGACCAAGGAGAGACTGTGAACAAGATGGGAGCCCCCTGGCCCCACCAAGCCAGGAGTTGAGAGAAGAACCTGGGGATTCCTGAGGGTGGTCTGGTCACCCAGGGGAGGCAGGGAGCTGGGATGGAAGTGGCAGCAGAGACAGAGATGGGGGCAGAGTCCGAAGGGTCTAATCAGTGGCGTTTGCTGAGTGGTTAGATGTGATGTACTGGGAAGGTGTGGGGAGAATCAGGCATTACTCCCAGGCTCCATGTTTGGGGACCCCAGGAGCCATTGCAGGGGAGGAGTGATGACCGGCTCATGGAGCTGGGTGCCCAGCAGGCAGCACGACAGGGCTCGGCCCTCGGTCGGTCAGCAGGTGCACCTCCAGCAGCCCCTGCAGGGCCCTCGCCTGGTCTCCGTGCGGGCCAGCCCCAAGGGCCGCGGCTCCTCCCACCCTCCCACCCTCCCAGCCCTGGCGCTTTGAGGGGTGGCTGAGGACCCCGGGCTGAGTCGGGCACTGATGCTGGGGTGGCCACAGGACAAAGTGCAGCTGCTACGACTGTGGTACCATGAGAACTGCCGCGTGTTCCGTGACCGCCTGGTGAACGAGGAGGACCGCAGCTGGTTCGACAAGCTCCTGGAGAGCCGCATGGAGGAGTGGGAGGTCACCTTCGACGAGGTCTGCCCCTTCCAGCCCATCCTTTATGGGGACTTCATGTCACCAGGCTCTGACGTCAAGTCCTACGAGCTCATCACCAGCCAAAAGAAGGTAAGGGGCCTGGCTGCTCCCCTGCCCCTGGTGGGGCCTCCTCACTCTGCACCCCTGGGACCCAAGCCCTTTGCAGCCGGTGATACCCGACCGAGCGTCCGGACCTGGGTTAGGCCAGTTGTGGGACTTCAGGCAGCATTTGCCTCTGAGTCCTGTCTCCTCACCCGTCAGACAGGTATGGTTAGCCCTGTTGGCCCAAGTCTGTGGTTCAGCTGAGACAGGCTCTGCGAACAGGGACCTGCTGTGCCTGTGTGAGGGGCTCTCATCCTCTCACAGAGAGCCAGCAGGGCCCCTGGACCGGGTCTGAGTTGGGGCCCAGGGACACAGGAAGAGGTGGTCAGAGGCTTAGGCTGTGAGCCTGTACACTTCTCCTTTGTTCCCAAGAGCTCCCACCAGGGTCCCAGGTCAGTATGTCCTGGCGAACCCCAGAGACGGAAGGCAGGGGTCTGACCCTGAACTTCAGGCCTCCCTCCGTGTGTCCAACGGGTCGAGCCTCATCCAGGCAGACCTGGCTTCTTAAGGCCCGACACCCTTCCCCACACAGCGGAGCAGGGCAGGCTGCGGGAAGGAGCGCCTCCCCTCGGGGTCCAGCTGCACAGACACAGAGGGAGGACCCAGTTCTTCCCCCCCCCCACCCCCCCAGATGATGCAGGTGATCGAGGAGTACATGGAGGACTACAACCAGATCAACACAACCAAGCTGAAGCTGGTCCTGTTCATGGATGCCCTGAGCCACATCTGCCGCATCAGCCGCACCCTGCGCCAGGCACTGGGCAACGCACTCCTGCTGGGTGTGGGCGGCAGCGGACGCGCCTCCCTCACACAGCTCACCTCGCACATGTGAGGGCCCCAGACTGTCGGTTCCAGCCACGTCTTCCACCATGCTGGGAAGGCGGGGCCGCCCCACCCCAGCCCCACCCAGCCCATGGGCTTCTGGAAGGACTGGGAACTGGAAGGACCTGGGCCCAAGAAGAGGCAGCAGCAGTGCTCTGTGCCGCTGAGGGGAGGGGTGTACATGCGGTCATCCGGGAGGGATGCTTGATGGCGGTGGCCATGGACCTGCTCTAGAATCAGAGCTGGGAGGGTAGGAGGGAAGGGCATTTCAGGTCTAGGGAACAGCTTTAACAAAGGTCTGGAGGCAAGAGAGCAGGTCAGGGCCTGGAGAGTCTGCAGATATGCTCGGGTGGGAGCATGACTCTGGTTGACCGGGGTGGAGGTGTGCACCTACTAGCACCTCAGCACTTTGTCCCAAGCTTTGTCACTCCTCTTCCCAACTCATCTCCAGAGCCGAGTACGAGTGCTTCCAGATTGAGCTGTCCAAGAGCTATGGCATGGCTGAGTGGCGCGAAGATGTCAAAAAGGTCTTGCTCAAGGCTGGCATGCAGAACCTGCCCATCACCTTTCTGTTCTCGGACACCCAGGTGCCACCACCATGGGCAGTGGTCAGGGTTCAGGGTGGGTGGATATAATCCCATCCATTGTGGCATCCTGGAAGGTGGTCTCAGTCCTTCATGCCCAGGTCACTGCCAGCGGGCTGGGTCTTAGGAGGGACAGTCGGGACCAGGGGGATCCACAGATGAGCAGGTCAGGCACATGGAGCATAGATTGTTACTACTCCCCAACTGTTTAGAAGGCTCCTGGCATGATAGCTGACCACAAGCAGCACCCACTCACTGGCCAACAGCTTCCCACCTCAAGGACCACCCAACTTGTGCCCAAAGTGCTGTGCCCATGGCTCCTTCTTGGGGGCTGCTCCCTCTGCAGCTCCCTATGGTGAGGCCTCTCCCCACAACTCTGAGAGGAGAGGTTGTTGCTCTGAGGCCTCAAGACAAATAGAGCAGAGATGAAACCTGGCTGGTGGTCAGATTGGGCCATGGCTAAATCCCTGGGATGTGCCCCACCTGACAAGGACCCTCTGCTCCTACTCCTGGACTCCCTACACAGAGTCAGCCAAGGGAGCATGGCCAAGGGAGTTGACCATATGAGTTGGGCCAGGACCCATTTCTGCCTGTGGCCAGGTTTCTTCCTGTGAGAAAACTGAGACATGAAAAATGCACAGGAACATGCCACAGCTCCCACGCAGAGCACAGGGCCTTTCCGCAGCACAGTGGTGATGCCCAGGGTCTGCTGTAGGGGAGGCCTGGATGCAAGCCCCAGACCGCAACTCATGAGGTCACTTATGTGACCCTGGGCTTCTGTGAGACTCGGTGGCAGAAGGGGCTTTTGTGAAGGTGCAGTGAAACCATGGTTGTAGAGTCCAACACCCGGGAGCCATGTTCAAGGCTCAGCTCCCCCACCCCATCTGTCCCCAGATCAAGAACGAGTCCTTCCTGGAGGACATCAACAACGTCCTGAACTCAGGGGACATTCCCAACCTCTACACCCTGGACGAGCAGGACCAGATTCTCAACATCATGCGGCCCTACATCCAGGAACATGGCCTTCAGCCCACCAAGGCCAACCTCATGGCTGCCTATACTGGGCGCGTGCGCAGCAACATCCACATGGTACTGTGTATGAGGTACAGGCAGCCATCATGGCCACACAGGGACAACAGGGCTGGGCGGGGTGCACTCCTCCCTGGGGAGAAATGGCCTGGGCCTCGCCACCATGCCATTGGGTCCAGGCTGTGTGTGTTGCCTCCCAGCTGCCATGCCACTGGGGTATGGAAGGGCCCTGGGTCCTGGGTTCCTGGGGGCATAAGTCGGTGTCTCAGGGTCTCATTTGGACTCCTGGCCCCCTAGCCCCATCGGAGAGGTCTTCCGAGCTCGCCTGAGGCAGTTCCCGTCCTTAGTCAACTGCTGTACCATCGACTGGTTTAACGCGTGGCCAGCAGAGGCCCTGCAGTCTGTGGCCACCATATATCTGAATGAGATCCCAGAACTGGAAGTCAGTGCTGAAGAAATTGAAGGACTCGTAAGTGTCTTGGTTAGAAACAAGCCATTAGGGGGAAATGTTTAGGTTCAGGCTTGGGGTCACCGAGGCCTGGGTGAGAGTCCTAGGCCCACCACTGATGGTAAGCCTTTAAGTAAATGGCTTTACCTGTCTAAGCCTCAGTTTTCTCATATGTACAATGGGAGTGCCACAAGGTCATCACAGTGATGTAGGAGGTTGAGCACACAGTTAGTTACTGTCTATCTTATTTCCTGAGGGCTTTGTGGTAGCTATCTTCAAAGAACTCCCAGTCACAGCCCAGAGACCACAGATGGAGTGGGAGAGGGAAAGGCTAGAATTGTCTGGTCTAACCTGACTGACAGTCACATGAGGCCAAGAGTTAAGGTGAACCCATTTCTCATTTCCCCTCCATTGTGCTGAGGCCTTGGGCCTTCCCATACCTCAGATCCAGCCTAAGAGGAGACCTCACCTTAGGGCTCTTAAGGAGAGGCAGGTCATGGGCCAAGAGCTGGGAAATAAGATGCCTAAGTCCACATTCAAAGTCAGCTCTGCTCTGACAGCCCCTGAACTTCTCTGGGTCATGGATTTTTAAAAAATATATATTTTATTGATTTTGTACAGTGAGGAAGGGAAAGGGATAGAGAGTTAGAAACATCGACAAGAGAGAAGCATCGATCAGCTGCTTCCTGCACACCCCCAACCGGGGATGTGCCTGCAACCAAGGTACATGCCCTTGACCGGAATTGAACCTGGGACCCTTGAGTCCACAGGCCGACGCTCTATCCAGTGAGCCAAACCAGCTAGGGCTGGGTCATGGATTTTTTTTTTTAAATGTCTTTATTGATTTCGGAGAGGACGGGAGAAGGAAAGATAGAAACATCAATAATGAGAGAGAACCTCTGATTGGTTGCCTCCTACACAACCCCTACTGGGAATCGAGCCTGCAACCCGGGCATGTGTCCTGTCCAGGAATGGACCCCTACCTCCTGGTTCATGGGTTAATGCTCAACCACTGAGCAACACCGGACAGGCTGGGTCATGGGTTTTTTTATCTGCAAAACAGGTGAGGTTGTGAGGTAGGAGAGAGTGAGCATGAGGGGCCTCGAGGTTCCTGCACATGCTTTCTTCTCAGGACCAGGCTATAGTGGCTTCCAGGGCACCCTGGTACCCTCTCTTTGCTGGTGGCTCTACAAGGCTGTCATCAGTGGTCTCCCACCCCACAGATTCAGGTTTGTGTGTATATTCACCAGTCAGTGACCAAGAAGTGTGTCGAGTACCTGGCCGAGTTGGCCCGACACAACTATGTGACCCCCAAGAGCTACCTGGAGCTGCTCAATATTTTCTCCATCCTCATCGGACAGAAGAAACAGGAGCTTAAAACCGCCAAGAACCGCATGAAGAGTGGCCTGGACAAGGTGAGCTGGGATGGAGCGTGTGGTCAACGGGCAGCTGCACGTGCTTCTGCCCCCTCAACCTTAGTCCTGATCCAGGCAGCCCAGCCTCGCCTTTCAGTTGGCAGCTGCAGTGTTTAAATGGGTGGCTTCCTTCTTTATCAAAAGAGCAAAAGCTGCCAGCCCAAAGGCAAGGCCAAAGCAGATTTCTCCACAGATTCTCAGGAGACGGTTCCCTTCCTCTGGTGTCCACGGGGCAACCTCGGGGCCACTAAAGCTGCCAGCCACATCCTCTCATTAGGGACCACAGCCCTGCAGGGCCCTCCTTCTGGTCCCCTGTCACACCTGATTTTTTTCTCTGTGCCCTCCAACCCCAGCTGCTGCGAACTTCTGAGGATGTGGCCAAGATGCAGGAGGAGCTGGAGATTATGCGCCCCCTGCTGGAAGAGGCTGCTAAGGACACCTTGCTCACCATGGAGCAGATCAAGGTGGGGTGCTCCGGGCCAATCCCTGCCGTCTGAACTCTGCAGGTTGCTTAGCCTGTCTGTACCATCTCCTCATTCAGTGGTCAGTTGTTTACTCAACAAATGCTTGGTCAGAGCCTATTCTATGTCACGCACTGCACCAAGCAGGGGATTCGGTGAAGAGCAAGACAAAACACTTGGGCGGGGGGAAGGGGGGAGTATTGAGGAGGGTGGGGAGGGTCAGTGGGGGAGAAGGGGGAGCGGGCATCTATAATACTTTCAACAATAAAGACACATTTTAAAAAATAAAATAAAAATTTTTTAAAAAAGAGCAAGACACACAAATCCAAACCCCAATAATAACAAAATGGCTAAATGGCAGGGCCAGCATGGGCAGCCATGCAGAATCTGCCCAGTCTCTCTGGGAGATGTCTGAGCCCCACCCCCTGCAGACATCGTAGATTTGAGCAGCCACTATGACAGCTTTCTGGCAGAAGTAGTCCTGCTGTACAAAGTCAGTGTATTGAACCTTTCCCCAGCAGTTGGAGAGCCGGAGCAGGGGAAGGAGCACCTTCCCTGTCTTACATGTGGGCTTAGGGGCCCCGCCCATAGGGCTGTTATGCTCCAGCCTGTAAAGCTGGAGCCCCAGCCAGGCCACAGTGAGTACTCAGGATTAGAAAGGGCTCTTAGCATTCCAGATCTCCAAGGTCTGTCAAAGCTAAGAGGGTCCTCGGAGGATGGGGCAGCCCATTTCCTTCCACCTGAGGACATCAAGAGGCGAAGAGGAGAAAGGGGAGGGCACACCCATCCCTACCACTGCCCACTGTGAGATTTGCGGCGCGGAAGGAAACTGAGTCAGAGAATCAGGAAGATTGAAGGAAGGGAATTTATTCTATGCTCTCCGCTCTCCGGGGGCGAAGTCCAGAGGCCCTGGGGAGGGGGCCCCTGGAGTCGTGTGGAGGGGGAGTGAGGGTTGTTTTTTATACAGCTGATTGGTGAGGGCGGGGAAGCATGAGTTATGGGTGTTCCTGCCCGGGGGTCTTCAGGTTTCCAGGAAGGCTGTGGGAGTTCCTTCTGGGGTGGGGTGTTGGGCGGGGGGGAGGTCTTCACAGCTTCCAGGTAGTCGCCATCTGTCTGGTAGCTGACCTGTTAGGAATTTTAGGGAAGGCCATATCTGCAACACCATCTGTCTCGAGGAGGCATGTAACAGACTCGGACCCCCTTCCAGCCTAACAGCCACCAGCTGGGCCCTCCCTGCCTCTGGTTTCCAGGTGGACACGGCCATTGCCGAAGAGACCCGGAAGTCAGTGCAGGCAGAGGAGATCAAGGCCAACGAGAAGGCCCAGAAGGCACAAGCGATTGCCGATGATGCCCAGAAGGATCTGGATGAGGCACTGCCTGCCCTGGACGCAGCCCTGGCCAGCCTGCGCAACCTCAACAAAAATGACGTGACTGAGGTGGGTGGCCAGGCATCTTCCAGACCTTCCCTGGCATTTCTTCTGCCTCTTGGGTCCTGGTGTCTAGGCCCTCCCTCTACACATCCCTTGGGGGTCATGTGCCGAGAGGTGATGGTAGAACTAGGGTTTGAACCCAGCTACCTACCTTTACCTCCTTGTACCAGCCCCAGGGCCCTGGGAGGGCTTTGGGTCCTGAAAAGTAAGCATCCTGGATTTTGTGGCCAGGCCTGGGTACATGGAGGAGCAGTGGGCTGAGGCCAACCTCGAGGTCTCCAGGCATGCCCTTTGTCTGTGGTGGTAGAGACCTGGTTGGTGGGGCCCACCCTGCCTGGCAGCTGTCCCTACCCTGGGGTACCCACTCAGCAATGGATTTCCCCCTTCTCTACTCTTGGCTGGGCCCACAGGTGCGTGCCATGCAGCGGCCTCCCCCAGGCGTGAAGCTGGTCATAGAAGCTGTGTGCATCCTGAAAGGCATCAAGCCCAAGAAAGTTCCTGGAGAGAAACCTGGCTCCAAGGTGGATGATTACTGGGAGCCCGGCAAGGGGCTGCTGCAGGACCCCGGCCGCTTCCTGGAGAGCCTCTTCAAGTTTGACAAGGTGAGCACGCCAGGCACCTGGCAGCCAGTGAGTGAGGGCTACCCAGCCAGGCAGTGAAGCGGGGAGAGGAGCCTGCCCCATCACAGTGCTGGAGTTTGTCCTGTCTCCCTCTGCCTGCATACACACAGCCTTATGGCCACAGAGCTGACAGAAACCAGATCGTGGCCTGGAGGACCTCCTCACCAACAGACGGCTATGGAGGAAATCAGTACCTGGGCAATCTCCATGCCCATAGACATCACCCCCATTTACTCCCAACCTGGAGATTCTCGTGACCTTTCCTCCCTGCAGCCCCCATGGCCTTGGCCTAGACATTCACCATCTGCTGGATCATTGCCTGGGCCTCTCAGCCTCAGCACCTGAGATTATACGTCCCCTTGTTTGTCTTTGGGTTTTCCCTCCCTGTCCGTCTGGGGCTCTCCTTGCCCATGGGCATCTGCATTCTTGGGTGCAGCTCCTGGAGGGCCCCTCTTCAGCCCAGAAATTGGCTTGGGGGCAACTGTCTGTCTCATGTGGGCCACCAGGTGTTAACGTTGGGGCCCCAGGCACTTCCTGGGGTGCACTGGAAGGCAGTGGGACGCCCTGTGAGCTTCCCCATCTCTCCTCCTTTTCTTCCATCAGACTGGAAACCAGAGGCCCCACAGACCTCCTTAAGCCCCAATCAGGCTCCCGGGCCCCAGGCTCTGAGCTCTGGGAGCTCATGAACAATGCATCTTCCTGGGCCCATCCTGCCCTACAGGGTTGGAGTCTCTGGGGATGGGACAAGAGCGCCAGGGGGTGGTAACCTCTGGGGCAGGGATTATTATCCTGAACATGACTCGTCTCCCCACCTGGGAGGAAGCAGCCCCAGGTGAGATTTAAGTGGGGCCTGTGCATTATCAGATCTTGAGGCTGCATCATTTCTCAAATCTCCAACTGTGTTATCCGAAATCCTGGAACATGGAAGTTTCTCTTCTGGCTGTTTTTTTAGATCATTGTTATCCCCCAAGAAAGACACGTGTACAGAGGCCTGCACAGAGCGGGGGCACAGAAGCAAGATCAGGGTATCCTTTAGCAACCCACTACCCCGTCCTCCCTGGAAGTAGCCCTCTGAGGTCCATGGTTTCCATGTGCAGGACAACATTGCGGAGTCGGTGATCAAAGCCATCCAGCCGTACATAGACAATGAAGAGTTCCAGCCTGCCGCCATCGCCAAGGTGTCCAAAGCCTGCACCTCCATCTGCCAGTGGGTGCGCGCCATGCACAAGTACCACTTCGTGGCCAAGGCTGTGGAGCCCAAGCGGGTGAGGGCTGAATATAGCTGGAGGGCAGGGGAGAAAGGTTGAGGGCTCCCCGGGGCACTCAACAAGCTGTCCTTGTGCCCTGTGCCTGCAGCAAGCCTTACGGGAGGCCCAGGATGACCTGGAGGTGACACAGAAGATCTTGGATGAGGCAAAGCAGCACCTGCAGGAGGTGGAGGATGGCATCGCCACGATGCAGGCCAGGTACCGAGAATGTGTCGCCAAGAAGGAGGAGCTGGAGCTGAAGTGTGAGCAGTGTGAGCAGCGGCTGAGCCGAGCTGACAAGGTGCACACACCCCTCTGGAGAGGCCTGTAGTCATGGCCTGGCCTGTACAGGGGCTAGAAGGGTCTGGGTGGTGCTGCGGTCCTAGGGTGGCTGTCTGCAGCTCCTCCCCAGCTGCTGGGGGCTGCCCCGGGCAGGGACACCCAGTCCCCTTGGCCTAGCCTCCCATAGCCCACCCCATGGGGCTCCCTCTGCAGCTCATTGGCGGTCTGTCGGATGAGAAGGTGCGCTGGCAGGAGACAGTGGAGAACCTGGAGAACATGCTTGACAACATATCTGGAAATGTGCTGGTGGCTGCCGGCTTTGTGGCCTACCTGGGCCCCTTCACAGTAAGGAGCCCCCAACCCTGCCTGAGCAGCCTCATCTCCCAAAGAGCCCCATCTTGAGGCCTTACCTCCCTGAGGGGCAGCCTGTGGGTAGCTCTTTCCTCGCTCACTCATTCAACAAGCACTTACCAGGCGCCCTGTCTGAGCCAGGTGCTGTTCCAGGCATTGAGGATATAGCAGTGCATGAAACAGCCAGAAAAGCCACCCTGGTGAGGCTGGCCTTCCGGTGGGAAATGTGAGCTTGCACTTCCAGGGCTTGCTGTGTGCATGTCATTCAGTCCTCACAGATGCCCTGACAGTGGGCATTGTTATGCTTACCCGTTTCACAGATGTGGGGCTGAGGTTTATGGAGGCCAAGGAATTCACCCAAAGCGGAACTAGAGTGCAGGTGCCAGCTCCATGTCTGAGCTCTGACCTCTGTGTACAACTGTCAATTGCTGGGGGCAGAGGGAGGTGGGAGGGTGTCACAGGTGTCGTGTTGGGGTGGATCTGAGTCTGGCATCTCCCCAGGGCCAGTATCGCACAGTGCTCTACAACAAGTGGGTCAAGAAGCTCAAGGCCCAAAATGTCCCACACACTTCTGAGCCTACGCTCATCGGGACACTGGGGAATCCCGTGAAGATCCGCTCGTGGCAGGTACCTGCCCGGGGGGAGGGGATAGAGCTACTGGGGTGGGCCAGGAACCTTCTGCCTCTCTCACCCTCTTTCCTTCATCTGCTCAGAGATGCTGCCCCTAAACCCACCCAGGCCCAGCAAAAGGGTGGTAGTTAGGAGAGGAGAAAGCTGAGTGCATTGTGGCTCAGATGCTAGCTAACTGTGGGCAGAGAATTCAAGGAGTGCTTGAAAAGTGAGGGTGAAGCTGGGGGAGCAGTGTCTGGAGGGAAGGTTAAGAAAAGTTCCTAAAAGAAGTCATGTCTCAGCTAGACCCTAAGGATAGGTAGGCACAGGGAGAGAACCAAGAGGCAGTAGGCAGAGGTCAAAGGTGGATGGGCTGGGAGGGCCAATGGGCTGCAGGCTCTGTGGCAATGGTCTAATGGAGTGAGAACTTAGTAGGCAAGGGGACAGAGAAGCCCAATGAAGGAGGGTGTTGGGACTCAGCCTAGGAGTACAGTGTCACCTGCCCTCACCTCCAAGAGGGCACAATAAGCATGGGGTTGGGAGTCCTGATGCCCCAGCTGACACTGTTCATGTGAGAGCCCCAGCCCACTATGGCACTTGGTGCCCCATAGATCGCTGGCCTCCCCAATGACACGCTATCAGTGGAGAACGGGGTCATCAACCAGTATTCCCAGCGTTGGACCCATTTCATTGACCCTCAGGGCCAGGCCAACAAATGGATCAAGAACATGGTAAGTCTACTACTGCCAGGTGCCACCCATCCCTCCCATCAGGCTTAGCAGGCTTGAGCGGAGTGGCTGAGCCTCAGGGTGGCGCTCAGCCCCCACAACCTCTCCCTGTCCCACTCCCACAGGAGAAGGATAGTGGGCTGGATGTGTTCAAGCTGAGTGACCGCGACTTCCTACGCAGCATGGAAAATGCCATCCGCTTTGGCAAGCCCTGCCTTCTGGAGAATGTGGGTGAGGAGCTGGACCCCGCTCTGGAGCCTGTGCTGCTCAAGCAGGTAAGCCTGTAGCGTGGGTGGGTGGGGATGGACTGACAGCCTCCCTCCCCTGCCACACTGACAAAGCCCAGACCACAGACAGCTCTTGCCCGTCCTGCCCATCACAGACATATAAGCAGCAGGGGAACACAGTGCTGAAGCTGGGGGACACAGTGATCCCTTATCACGAGGACTTCAGGATGTACATCACCACCAAGCTGCCCAACCCACACTACACACCCGAGGTCGCCACCAAGCTCACCCTCATCAATTTCACCCTGTCGCCCAGGTAAGCCACCAGCCCCCAGGCTCCCAAGTATCAGCTACACCTCAGCCTATCCAGCTGCCCTGCTCTTACCCTCAGGTCAGGAGTCACTGGGCCTTTCCCCCACTCAGAAGCTCTTCCAGCTTCCTCCAGGTCTTTCTCACCCTTCCACCAAATAGTATTTGCACTATTTCCACCTAAAACCACCCCCCCCCAAATCATCCTGATCCCTGGTCAAAACCCTACCCCCAGCCTCCCTTGAGAGCTGTCTCTTCCCCTGCAGCTCAGGCCTTTGTAGGCCCTTGTGCACTCACCACCCAAGCTGTCCTGGAGCCCTGGGTCAGTCACGCTTATGGTCCCTACACCCAGCCCTGATCCTGCCCTGCCGGCTATGAGCCAGGCACTAGGGCCTTCATTGACCACCCACAGACCCCAGAGGCATAGTGGCCACTGTGACCCTCTCCAAAGAACAGGGGGTGGAAACACCCTTAAGGCCATTCCCTCCCAGTCACCTTCAGCCCCTTCCTGCTGAGAAGAGTTTTTTCAGAGACTCCAACAGCTCACATATCCAACTGCCTGGCTCCTGCTGGGTTCCAGGCTGCCACCCAAGGTCCCTGAGAACTGATCTCTTTAAAAACAGGCTTGGCATTACATCTGCAGCCTGAGACAGGTTAGGCCTCCCAGGCTGACACCAGCAGAGACTCTGCTCTTGGAGCCTAGGAGCACAGATAGATAGGGGGCTGCCTCGGGGCCACAGGTATTACAGACAGGGTGTTCCCTGCCCCTACCAGTGGCCTAGAGGACCAGTTGCTGGGCCAGGTAGTGGCTGAGGAGCGGCCCGACCTAGAGGAAGCCAAGAACCAGCTGATTGTCAGTAATGCCAAGATGCGCCAGGAGCTGAAGGACATAGAAGACCAGATCCTGTACCGGCTCAGCTCCTCCGAGGGTAACCCGGTGGATGACATGGAGCTCATCAAGGTGCTGGAGGCTTCCAAAATGAAGGCTGCGGAGATCCAGGTGGGCCACTGCCTGGACACCCTGCCTGCCTTTCCCCACCCTGTCTGCCTCTCCCCACCTGCCCCAGGCTAGGCCCCTGTCCCCACCCACCTCGACCTGTTGCTCTTTGCCAGCCTACCTGGGTCTGACCAGGCCCCTCCTCTGCACCCCTAGGCCAAGGTCAGGATTGCAGAGCAGACAGAGAAGGACATTGACCTCACGCGCATGGAGTACATACCTGTGGCCGTCCGCACCCAGATCCTATTCTTCTGTGTGTCTGACCTGGCCAACGTGGACCCCATGTACCAGTACTCCCTCGAGTGGTTTCTCAACATCTTCCTCTCAGGCATCGCCAACTCAGAGAGGGCAGGTAGCCCTGGCACACATGCACATATGTACACAAACGCCAGGCTCCCACCCTGGCACAGATGGGATGCATGAACACATTTCCACAGTGGGCACATACAGAAACCCACACCCATAGTCATTTGCACATGCTGTCATCTCAGACACACTCAGCATAAGAACACAGCCCCCTCCCTCCCTACTCTCCTTGGAGCCCTTTTGCTGGGAACTCCAAATGCCCCCAGGGGAGGCTCGGACTGCCTTGTGGCTCCTGGGAGACTGACTGGGCTGGACCCCTTGCATCCCTCCCCTCTCCCCGTGTGCTGCATCACCTCTCTACCCTGCAGACAACCTGAAGAAGCGCATCGCCAACATCAATCGCTACCTGACTTATAGCCTCTACAGCAACGTCTGCCGCAGCCTTTTTGAGAAGCACAAGCTAATGTTCGCCTTTCTGCTATGTGTCCGCATCATGATGAACGCGGACAAGATCAACCAGGTGCCCGAGCAGAGAGGCAGCCGAGTGGGCAAGTGGGCCAGGACCGACTTTAGAGCAGTTGCTCTGTCGTAGGGCCTGGGAGAAGAGGGTGAAAGGAAAGGAAAGGCCAGGCATGGAGGCACAGATCAAAGGGACAGAGGGGCAGAAGCACAGTTGCTTGCTTAAAAACAGCCAGAGACCCTGGGTTAGTTATGGCCCAAGAGTCATGTGAGCAGGTCTCTCAGAGCCTTGAGTGTGCTGGTGGGCACAGAGGCAGGCCTGTGTGTCCCAGCTCATGTCCTCAGGAGTTCCAGGTATTTCGTGATGTGTTAGAAAGCACAGCCAAGTTAGTGAGAGTGACAGCCACCACTGCTCAGCCCTCACTGTGTACTGGGCAGACTCACAGGTACACAGAGCCTGGCACTAGCATCCCTCTGTCCCCTGCCAGAGTGAATGGCGCTACCTCCTGTCTGGGGGTTCCATCCAAACCACAATTGAGAACCCTGCAGTGGACTGGCTATCAGACCGGGCCTGGCGAGACATCCTGGCACTGTCGAACCTGCAAGCCTTCTCCTCCTTCGCCACTGACTTTGTGGAGTACCTCTCAGAATTCCGGGCTATCTTCGACAGCCCGGAGCCCCACCGGTGAGCTGGGCCCCAAAGCATGGCAGGGTGGGCACATCGAGGGGGTGAGACCCCAGAGACAGGAGCAACCCAAGGTTGCCCTGCGGCTGTGGCCACATCTCTTCCACGCCCCTGGCCCTATATCCCCAGACACCCCACTCTCCTCTGTCATCCAGCCAGCAGAGTCTCTGTGGCCAGTGCCCTCCCACAGGTCATCATTCAGGGAGACATGGGCACTATTGCAGGGAACCATTGCCTGGCACCTGGGACAAGTACCTGGACCAGTTCCAGAAGCTGCTGGTCCTGCGCTGCCTGCGTGGAGACAAGGTTACCAACGCCATGCAGGATTTTGTGGTCGCCAACCTGGAGCCACGCTTCATTGAACCCCAGGTGAGTACCACTAGCTAACCCCCACCTTGAGTGCCAGGGGCCTGGCTGCTCCTGGACAGACCACATTGTAGCCTTGGTCAGTCAGGACTCCTAGCCCTACTCCTCCAGGCCCCACTCATAAGCCCTCCTGGGAACTCTCTGGAAGCCTCAAGATTGCCCTCCCTTGCCCAGGTCCCTGTGCCTCCTTAGCCCCAGCATCTCTCCCTACCCTGCAGACAGCCAACCTGTCAGTGGTGTTCAAAGACTCCAACTCCACCACACCCCTCATCTTTGTGCTGTCGCCTGGCACTGACCCTGCTGCCGACTTGTACAAGTTTGCTGAAGAGATGAAATTCTCCAAGAAGCTCTCTGCCATCTCCCTGGGCCAGGGCCAGGTAAGGGTGGGACAAGGAGGGTGATGGGGGGCCAGGCCAGCTAGTCCCACCACTCAGCACTCCTGCCTCCACAGGGCCCTCTGGCAGAAGCCATGATGCGCAGCTCCATAGAGAGGGGCAAGTGGGTCTTCTTCCAGAACTGCCACCTGGCCCCCAGCTGGATGCCAGTCCTCGAGCGCCTCATTGAACACATCAATCCCGACAAGGTGCGCCAGCCTCCTCTGCTGAGGGAGTACTGAGTGTCTACCCAGGACTGTGAAGCTAAATGCAGTGGTCCCAGAAAACTCTCAGGCACACAGGGAGTGCTTGGGAACCGACATATGGATCATGCATTGATTGCATTTGTCTTCCCAGTGGCTCACCTAGTTCACATCAGCAGTGGTGATGTGACTCGCTCAAGGCCACCCAGCACAAACCAGTGACCCTGGGACTTGCCAAAGCTCATATTCTTAACCCGTGGTCCATGCAGTCTGGCCTGGCCCACCTAGAGGGTAGGGTGGCCCATGGCCCCTGGGTAGGAGGAAGCCTGGTATTGGGGAGGCCACCAGCTATGGGTCCTGATGCTCAAGTGGAACATGGCCACCAGGTGCACCGGGACTTCCGCCTGTGGCTTACCAGCCTGCCCAGCAACAAGTTCCCAGTGTCCATCCTGCAGAATGGCTCCAAGATGACCATCGAGCCGCCGCGTGGCGTCAAGGCCAACCTGCTCAAGTCCTACAGCAGCCTCAGCGATGACTTCCTCAATTCCTGTCGCAAGGTGAGGCACTTGGCAATGCCTTGCCTACATGCTCTGGTCCTCACCACTCACGTCCGCGCCCCTCACCTCTCACAGGCGATGGAGTTCAAGTCCCTGCTGCTGTCCCTGTGCCTGTTCCATGGCAACGCTCTGGAGCGCCGAAAGTTTGGGCCCCTGGGCTTCAACATCCCCTATGAGTTCACTGACGGGGACCTGCGCATCTGCATCAGCCAGCTCAAGATGTTCCTGGATGAGTATGAGGACATCCCCTACAAGGTGGGCTGGGGACAGGCTGGGGGCAGGGGGTCGGCACTCGTGGGGCCCTCTCACCCACCCACTGCATAGGTCCTCAAGTACACGGCAGGGGAGATCAACTATGGGGGCCGTGTCACGGATGACTGGGACCGCCGCTGCGTCATGAACATCCTGGAGGACTTCTACAACCCCGAAGTGCTCTACCCCGAGCACATCTACAGCGCCTCAGGCATCTACCACCAGATCCAACCCACCTATGACCTCAACGTGAGCACGGCCTGGGTTCTGGGGTACTGTGGACGCCTGCGTGCTGGGTGAGAGGAGTTGTGGCCCCTGCCCTATACTAGCTCCTTCTTATTGACTAATCGATCCCACAAAGACAGTCACCAGTGCCTGGGAGCACTCAGTGAGGCAGGGGTAGCCCAACCCAGCCTACACAGTCAGGGAGGTTCCCTGAGGAAACACTGCTTTAGCTAAGGTGTATGAGGAATGCTCAGGGGTTGGGCAGCACTCCCGAGCGAGTGTGGGAGCGTGATCATCAGTAGAGAGGAGGGAGTGTGACAGGTTTGAGCAGCCAAATGAAAGAGCAGGGAGTTGGATGGTAGGGCCATCCACATGATGCCTCAGAGGCCTTGGAGTCCCCAAAATAATAGGGTTATGACCAAGGTGATGGGTGGGGGCTGTGCTCAGCTGGAGGGCCACCACAGGCGGAGCTTCAGCTGTTGTGCCTTCCTGTCCCCCAGGGCTACATCTCCTATATCAAAGGCCTCCCTCTCAACGACATGCCTGAGATCTTTGGCCTGCATGACAACGCCAACATCACTTTTGCCCAAAATGAGACCTTCGCCCTGCTTGGTGCTATCATACAGCTGCAACCCAAGTCATCCACTGTGGGCGGTCAGGGCAGAGAGGAGGTGGGTGATAGTGGGAGGGAAAGGCCCCAAGGGTTGGGCAGGGCTAATCTCTCACTCACCGCCCTGACCTACCCATGGAACTCTGTGCATGTGGAATCCTACAAGGGTTGTGGGAGCCAGCCCTGACTCCCACTGTCTCTTTGCCCCTACAGGTTGTGGAAGATGTGGCCATGAACATTCTACTCCAGGTACCTGAGCCCATCAACTTGCAGTGGGTGACGGCAACGTACCCTGTGCTATATGAGGAGTCCATGAACACAGTGCTAATACAGGAGGTCATTCGGTAATCTTCCCCCCCCCCCAGCTCCCGCAGCCCTGAGGCAGCGGACCACTGGGCTGTAGAGAAATGACAGGAAGAGGTACTATGGGCCAGGTGCAATACCAAGTGCAATGAATCCATCCTCTAACTCAGCCAGTTTTATTATCCCATTTTACAAGTAAGTAAGCCAAGGTTAAGTGAACTAAGGTCACATATTTGCTAAGGATCAGAGCTGGGATTGGTACCCAGGCTACCAACCAGCTCTGTGCTGTGGCCTCTATATTCAGCCACTGTTTCCGTGTTGGTTTTTTTTTTTTTTGGGGGGGGGGCGGGTTTTGTCTATGGCCCACAAGTGGGGAGTATAGATGCTACTAGAGTGGGGAGTATAGAAGCCTTGAATAGAGGGCCCTGGCCCACTGCCTGCCTCCTTGCCACTGGCCCATAGGTACAACCGGCTGCTACAGGTGATCACACAGTCGCTGCGAGATCTGCTCAAGGCAATCAAGGGGCTGGTGGTGATGTCCTCACAGCTGGAACTGATGGCTGCCAGCCTGTACAACAACACTGTACCGGAGCTTTGGAATGCCAAGGCCTACCCATCACTCAAGCCACTGTCCTCATGGGTCATGGATCTGCTGCAGCGCCTAGCCTTCCTACAGACCTGGATCAAAGAGGGCATCCCAGCTGTTTTCTGGATCAGTGGATTCTTCTTCCCCCAGGCTTTCCTGACAGGCACCCTGCAGAACTTTGCCCGAAAGTCTGTCATCTCCATTGACACCATCTCCTTCGATTTCAAGGTCTGGATACAACTAGGGCCAGGTCAGGTGACAAGATGAGGTACAGCCCAGACAGGAGGAGCCTAAGGCCATAGCTGGCTGACAGTCAGAGGACCCCTTGAGCAGGGGTTGGGGGGAAAGGAGAGCCAGGCCAGAAGAGGCCATGAGCCCAGGGAAATCACGAGGGGCAGTACATAGACTGCAGGCTACCAGGTAAAATGGTAGGTGTGATGGGCAGGTAGGCAAAGCTCAGGAGGTAGTTTGTGCCTCTGGACCCAAATTCTAACCCAGATTCTGGGTATTGATATGTGTGGGACATATCTGTGTGCTCACCATAGGTATTGCGCCAGTCAGTGTCAGAGCTCAAGCACAAGCCTGCAGAGGGGTGCTACATACATGGGCTGTTCCTGGAAGGTGCCCGATGGGACCCCACGGACTTCCAGCTGGTTGAGTCTCGACCCAAGGAGCTATACACAGAGATGGCTGTTATCTGGCTCCTACCTGTGTCCAACCGCCAGGTTCAGGACCACGCCTTCTACTTGTGCCCTATCTACAAGACGCTGACGCGTGCTGGTATGAGGTCCAGGGCAGGGAGCCTACACCACAGGTGGGGGCCCAGGCCTGGGCCAGCTCAGGCCAGTTAGGCTGATCCAGGTTAGCTGTATAAGATGGCCAAGAGGTCAGCCAGCAGTCCTAAGACCAAGCAGGCAGGACAGCCCGGCAGCAGCAGGCAGCTGGCTCAGTCTATGGTGGCCCCTAAGGTCACCATCTTGTTGCCTCGCTCAGCAGATCCACCTGGGAGCCCTAGCCTGACAGTGGAGGTTCAGAGGGGGTAACGGAGGCCTGGAGAGGAGGGATGGGCCTCGGCTGAGTCCAACAGGAAATGAGTGATGGCGTCAATTCTCCCATTACTGCCTGTCCTCAGTCAGTGCATTAATCCTGGACAGGCCTAAGCCTTGACAAGACCATCACCAAGCAGGCTTGCCCTTGGGCCAGTATTCCTTCTTTGTCCCCACATCTGCCAAGTCCACTGCCTTTACCCTGTCCCTTCTCTAACTGTGGCAGACAACTTAACCCTCCCTGCTTGTTGCCTGCTCCAGGAACACTATCAACCACAGGCCACTCCACCAACTATGTCATTGCTGTGGAGCTCCCCTCTGACCGGCCTCAGCGACACTGGATAAAGCGCGGTGTGGCCCTCATCTGTGCCCTGGACTACTAGACTTGGATAAAGGGTGGGAGCCATTAAAGTTGAGTTTTCTAAGCAGTCCAGCTGAGCCTCAGCTGCTTACATCAGCCGCAGAAGCGAATGTGGTTAGCAAGGGGAAGAGGTGGCAGAGGTAGCAGCTTTGTCCTGCTGGACCTGTCCAGGTGCAACAAGAGGAGAAGGGACCCCTCCAAGATCCCAGAGCCTCTCCAAGGAAAGCATGCCCAGCAGGACTAGAGGCAGCCATGCTTCAGCCCAGAACCCCAGCATCTCTCCAGGTCAAAGCTGTCAGATCTGGTGTAAGTGTTGGCATGGCCTTCTCTTCCCAAAATGCATCTTTTACACAACTCTTCAGGTTCCACAGCCCACCCAAAGCCCTTCCTCAGCTCAGGTCCTGAATTCCAAGCCTAGGGTCCCAAAAATCTCTGCCCCCGAAAGCTGAATACCCAAAAAATGTGTATTTCTCACCTTGGTCTTTGAGCCGTGGGCCCAGGCCTGGTTAGCTCCTCACTTCCACCTCCACCTAGCCTATAAACTCCAAGCCAGCAACCACAGGAGGGTTCATTTTTTTAAAGGAGAGTTTTATTCACTCAGTGACCCAATATTTACAAGGGGTCGAGGGGTCAGGCTATGCTCAATGCAGAGACAACTGCCAGGGCTGCCAGCTGTTCCCCACCCCTCTCCCAGATCACTATGTACAGATAAGGGGCCTCCTTGGGTCTCTTTCAAAGCCATCTGGCAGAGGGTATGGGGCTATGTTTGGGGGCTGAGCTCAGAGGCAGTTCTGGGCCCGTTACCCCTTGGCATCAGGCCCTCTGGGAACATAGGGTTTCCAACTGGTTGTCTTGGTCCTGCAGTCCCACCCTGAGTGCCTTGCAGAGGCTGAGGAAGCTGGTGTGGCAGGGAGAGCTGAGGGGTGTCAGTCTCCTGCAAGCAGCCCTGTCTCTGCTACCCCTAGGAGGGAAACATGGTAATACTGAGGGGCTGGGCAGGGGCTCCTCTGAGCCCCAGGCTCCAGGACAGAGCCCAAGAGTCCAAGGCAGGCCCAGTGCCAGGGCCGCAACACTGAAGGCAAAGAGCCCCAGAGCCCTGCTGTGGAGGGCAGACTTGACAAGCCTGACTAGAGCCAGGAAGGGACCAAACCACCAAACAGCTCAAACACTTCTCTGCTCAGGCGGACCCCAGCAGGTTGCTCACCTCACCCCCGCTGGGACACCCAACTCCCAACCTAGCCCAGAAGCCAGGTCCCTGAGTTTGGAGCTCTCCCAGGAGGAATGAAGAACAGACCTGGCTTCCTTACAAGAGACAACTGGACGCTACAGCTAGAACAGCAGGCCCAAGCCACCCAGGCCCCACCAGGATGGCAACTGTTAGGAGATGGCAGAGTCAGGAAGCCGGCCATGTCAACACAGTGGTGGCAAAATGGGCCAGAGCCCAGAAAAATAGATGTCTCTGTAGGTAAAATATATATTCTGCTGCCCAGGCAGAAAGGCCAGGTCCTGCAGCCCCACAGCCGGCTGTGGAGGAAGCGGCAGCACCTCGCTTTCCCAGCTCCAGCTGCTGCTTCCTGAGAGCTACAGGCTTAACCTACCCGAGTACAATGCAGGGAATCCCGGCCTGGCTTATCTTTCCACGGTCTGAGCTCTCTAGCTGGAACTATTCAGTAATACTGGGAAGGGAGAGTTGGGCAGGGAAGGGGCCCTAGTGAGGCCACAAGGCAAGAGCAGGCTGCAGAGTTGGGGCCAGCATCCTCACTGGCGCTTGGCCTTGTAGGGGCGTGAGCGTTTCCGCCGGTCAGGCTTCCGCTGCTTGTGGAGCCGGCCAATGCTGACCCCTTGGCGCCGCCGCACCGAGATGTTCTGCTCCACCAGGTTGGCCAACATCCCTGCAGAGAGGCAGAGGCCCTTGAGCAGGTTGGCTGGATACCCAGCAGCCACCTGCTCAATAGGCCACAGACTCAGGCCAAGAGCAGAGGATCTTATGGGCCTCCCTGAGACCCACCGTCTGTTCAATCCCCAGCAGAGGCCTGGCGGAGGGGGAACCTGAGGAACATGGCCCTCAGTAGGATATGCCGGGTAAAACGCAATAGTGAGTACCCCTACCTTCTTGAGCTAGCATGGAGATGAACGTGCAGATGAACTCGTCATAGTTGTGTGTCCTTCTCTGGTCGTCAATCTGTGGGAGAAAAAGATGAGGGCACTGGGGCATCTCCCCACAGCTGCCACCAGCTGACCTTGAGAAGTAGCACCTCCGGGAAGACAGTCATGGACAGAGGCCCAGGCAGCTGGAGAAATTACCCACCTTGAACTTCTTCCTCTTCTCCACTTCTTCCTTGAGGCAAGCCTCATAGTTTGCAATCTCAGCCTCCACACACTTCAGCAGTGCCAGCAGTTCCTGCCAAAACCCAGCAATGCACCCATGAGGGAGGCTGGCTAGCACCAAAGCCACACTACCAGGAAGCAGTAAGAGGCAAGGGTAAGCAGCTAGAGTGCCTGGAGCTGACCAAGGCTGCTTCCACTACCCAACCCAGATAGGCTTCACAGCCACCAACCTCCCCACCAAAACACCAATGAAGATCCCAGCCCTAGGCAGAGCGCCCAGGCCCTTCTCTCTGCAGGATTAGAAAACTGCAGGGGCTCACCTTGGGTGAGTACTTCTCCCCACTCAAGGGCTCACCAGACCTGGCCAGCCCAGACTTCTCTCTGCCATCTGCAGCTTCTACCACCTCCTTTTCCTCTGGGCTGCCGGACCCCTGGCTGCCCTGGCTTGGTCTGCTGGAGGGCGAGGAACCCTTCCCACCCTCTGGGAAAAGAAGACATGAGAAGACCCATCAGAGTGCAGGACACTTGGTGGTCACTTGGCTACCTCCCTCTTCCATCCTTGGTACACCAAGTGGCCAGTGAGTCAGCACGAGGCCCACCTGTCAGTGCCAGAGGACTCAGCACACCATCCTCAGCCAAGTGCAGCAGACCTGTGCTGATGACAGGACCCAAGTCACGTACAGCACGATTGTAGCGTATACAGTCAACACGCAGCAGGCTGTCATCCTCTCCAAAAAGCACCTTGGAGATGTGGGAGGTGACAGGGCTGGAGGGCCGTGTGGGGTTGGCCGAGCGAATGGGTGAGCGCAGTGGTGAGTTGAAAGCGCTGCCAATCTCAGAGGCTGTGTCTGTGCTCTCGTTGCTGGGGGTGGGTGAGGGCTGCGAGTGCATGGGTACTGCCACAGCCGGACTCCCAGCGCCACTGCTGGTCTTGATGGACAGGGGGACCGAGAGGTCTTTCTGGGACTCTTTGAGCTTCTCAGCCAAGACGTTGATAGTGTTGGGCTGCAGCACCGACAGCTGCCCTTCCCCGGAGCCACTCAATGGCCCTGGCTTTCCTTGCCCCTTTCGCTTGTACCTGTGGGGCCCAATGAGACATGAGCCAAGGGAGTGGGTTAGATGACCACACAGCCAGCAATGCCTAGAACTGTCTGCACACATCCCGGCATCCAGGGACGGACACTGCAGCTCCTCATTCGGTCCAGCAGCCTGACCCAGCCATGCCAAGCCTGGCACCCTAAGTTCTGACAGCTACAACCAGGTGTCCTCAAAGGACACCCCCTCTATTTCAGCTGCTGGCCTTTGCCAATGCCATGTCTTCCAGAAAAGCTAACCCTACCCCATCTCCTCCTTCCATTTCATCCAATTCTTCTTCCAAAACCTAGCCAAAAGGCCACCTCCCAGCAGAACATATTTTGATGTCTGGTTAAATGTGCTCAGCCCTCTCCCCATCCCTCCAAAAGCTTCTTGGGACCTGAAATCAGCCCCTTCATACCAGCCTCCCCAGGGACCCTGTATTCAGCAGGTGCTCAGTGTTATCCATCGCTGAAGAGCATTCTCAGATACACACTGAAATAGTCAAGATAGGCTCTGCAGCACTCAGAGCCTCCAGCCTAGAGCTAAGCTGACCTGATGGCGGAGCTGGTGTTCTGCACATCCTCCTCCTCCTCATCCTCATAGTCATCCTCATCGTCCGAGTACTGCTGGGGTGGGCGAACTGGAACTCGGCTACGGCCCACACCTGCTGCCAGGTCTTCCTCCTCCTAAGGCAAAACCCAGAGCAGCCATGAGCAGGGGTCAGTCAGCCTAGGCTAGGCATAGCATTCACAGCCAGAGAGAAAGCCAGAATGGCTCTCAGGTCAAGTCCAGAACCCCTCCAGGTGTTCCAGAGCCCAGCCCTGGATCTGGGAAAAGCTGCTGCCCACCCCGACTACATGCCTACACAGGGCTTCAGAGATAAAGAGTCTTGTGCCTTAATTTTGCAGCAGAATCCCTGAAACATGTGCCTTGATTTTGCAGCAGAATCCAATCCACAGAATTGTACCAGGGAACATGACCCAAACGTTTAGCCCTACAGCTGTGTGGCTGGACTCAAAGTCAGCGGAGCTCTCTCTGCCTAAGCCCCTGACTTTGCAGGTGCTTCCGAGTATTAGACAGAGGAACCAGGCCCAGGTGGGGGCTGAACAGCAAAGAACCACCTGAGGACACTCCCGTGGCAGCCTCTCGCAAGAATCCTGGAGGGACTCCTTGTGGGGCACTCCCAGCTCACCTGCATGGGGGACTTGGCATAGTTGTGATTGTCCAGAAAAGCTGGCAGTCGCTGAACGATGGGAGTGGGGTTGGGGGGAACACCATTGAGGCTGCTCCCTGAAGGTTTCACCACCAGCTTGGGTTTGCTGGGAGGGCTGTGGGTCAGGGCTTGTGGGCATGAGCCAGCCACCTCCTCCACACCGTCTGAGAGAAGCACAGGCAGGACCTTCAGCCAGATCCTCAAAAAAAGCTGTCCCCAGCCCGCTGTCTCCCCAGTCCTGTGACAGCTGAGCCAGCTGGTGGGATGGAAGTCAGTCATGGGCCCACAGCAAGACAAGAGAAGAACAAGATGGAAAAAGAAAGGGAGGCAGAAAGAAAAAAAACCTTGAAGAAAATCAGAAAGGGAATATGCATTACAGAAAAGGTGCAGGGCCTGTGGTAATGGCAGCCCTTTACAGATGCCTTTCTTTAGGGAAAACTGCTCCTCCCTCCATGTTTGGATGGGAGAGGCACGCAAGCACTGGGCTTCAGGCCTTCCGTAGCAGCTTCTGAATCACTGCCCAAGTGCCTTCAGGTCTTCCAGGTCAAGCTATGAGGGGTCACTCAGAGGCCCATGAGAGGCCCTAAGACCCCTAGTACCTGTGTGGGTGCCCTCAGAGGACACTGGGCCCCTGCTCGCCTCCAGAGCCACAGGGGACTTGCCACTGGCTGGTTTGGACTCCTCAGGCAGCTGTGACTCTTGAGACTTGTGGGTCTGAATCAGCTCTGGTTGTGTTACCCTGATCACCTAAAAAGAAGAGCCAAGGCTCAGAGGAGAGAGGGCAGCCCCAGCGTGGCTCTCCCACGCCCTCACAGGAAAATACAAGTCAAATCCAAACCTCCTTTAAGAAACTACTTTCCCTCCCACCCCAGGCCTCCCTTTCCCAAAAAGGGCTCAAAGGCGAGGAGTAATTAATTGAAGCCCAGATCCATGATGATTTGGGAATCACAGACAGATGCCCCAGTGAGGGGAAGGAGAAATTGGCTGGGCAGGGACCAGGCAGAGTACCCACCTGCTGCAGAGCCTCCAGTATTATCTGACGGTTCACCTTGAGGACATGCAGCCTGGCCTCATACTTGATCCTGCGGTCGGGCACCACCGCCATCAGGTTGAAGCGGATGTCATGGTAGGGCTCCCTGCAGTCACAGCTGCAGCTGTGAGAGCAGCTCCCACCACGGCCCCACCATCAGGTTGAGGCAGATATCCTGGCAGGGCTCCCTGAAGTCACACCTGCAGCCATGGGTATAGGCTCCACCCCAACAGGCAGGCAGCAGCTGACCATGCATGCTGGTGCCTTCCAACAAGCTGTGCGAGGGGCCTGGCAGGAAGTGAGCCAGCATACCAGGGCCACCTAGGGCTCCAAGTCCTGCCCCGTCCCAAAGCAGGCCATCGAGCAATGAGTTGGGAGCGCAAGATTGCAGCCTGATCCTGCCAGATTTACCATGGCACAAACCACCTGGCTTCCCTGCCTCGGTCCCCTTTTCTGTGCCCCTCCCAATGGGGGCACAGTGCCAGAGGGCGGCAGGCACAGGACCCTTACCCTGCAGTGGCAAGGCCGATGCGCTCCATGATGACCCGCCGGGCCTTGTCTGTCCACTCTTCATCCTCACCCCAGGGCCCTAGGGAACACCAAGACAAGGACTCAGCAGGTGGGAAGCCCCAGCTTGGGCAAGTCAAGAATTGGAGGAGGAGGGAGAGTAGTTGAGTCAGGGGCTAATCAGGCAATGCAGTGCAGGGTGCCCTGTGGCCAAAGCCAGATGTCCTGAATACCCACCCCCCACCACTGAGTCCCAAGTACCTGACAACCCTGGACCCCAGCTCCTTACGAGTTAAGCAGAGAAACCCCCAGCTCAGAGTGCTTACCGTGGTCAATGGGGTAGACCTTGAGCCCATCCAGTTCAAAAAGCCGGCCTGTGATAGGCACATAGCTGACAAAGTGGAATGCCTCCATGGTCCGCACTGCGCTAAGGCCGTTCTGCTTCTCAGGGAGGTGGCGTGGCTCGGGCCTGGGGAAGCACACAGTCAGGGTCCCAAATGGGACAGCCCTTCCTTACCTCCACCCCCAACAGCTCCCACAGCTCCCACACACCTGGCATGGCTATTATGTGCCTTGGCCAACTCCGGGGCATTGCCAATCGCATATCCTTTGCTCTAAGGGAAAAAAATGAGACCACATCAGAACAGCTTC
Source organism: Murina feae (assembly GCA_004026665.1). Classification (NCBI taxonomy): domain Eukaryota; kingdom Metazoa; phylum Chordata; class Mammalia; order Chiroptera; family Vespertilionidae; genus Murina; species Murina feae. Next base: position 70,859 of record PVJC01000542.1, read on the forward strand.
TCAGCTGAGCCTCTGGGAGGGAACTAGAGCTCAGACGTGCAGGCCTGGAGGTGCTCCAGGAACCTAAAGAAGCATAGGTAGGCTCTCCTAAGGACAGAGTGAGCTCTGGAGCTCCCAGTAGATGGGCTCTAATGGCCTTGCACAGTAATAAGCGGACACTGGAAGCAATGTGGCCTGCAAAATGTGAACAAACTCCTAAAATGGTGTCACTGAAGCAAAGCTCCTTCCTTCTCTAGGTTTGTCTCCTTTCCTGACACTCGGGCCTAAAACCAACTGCTTTCCACAATTAACTTAAGAGTCAAATGTAATGTAAACGACCATGTGAAAAGTAAAAAGCCTCACAGTACCAAATGTCATGTAGTGGCATCGCCAGCGGCCCTGGAGGTCAGATGTGTCCCACCAACTGTGAGCCAGGATTAAGGGACCGTGGCATACCTCGGGGCTGAAGCCTTTGGTGAAGTCCTTCATGCGACTCAGGGTGGGCCCCAGGTCCACATTGCTGCAGTTCAGGAGCACACTCAGCAGGGCGTGAGTGGCACAAGAGTTGGGGATCAGCTGTAAAACCAAGAACAGTCACCCATGCACAGCATCCCTCAATCGAAGCCCACATTCATCAGGAATGGGAACCCAGAGAGGGACAGTCAACAACCCTCACCTTTGCGCAATGTTTGTTCACTTAACTAAATACCCATCAGATGTCTGGGGACATGGAAAGTAGACTGAGGCCCCACACTGCTCAAGAGTTTCCCTTTTTTCATGGGTAAGAGCTCAGTTCCTTCTGCCAAGGGACTTCTATAACCACCACCCTCAGTATCTGCCTATCTTCCTCTTGCCTTCTCCCACTCCCACTTCCCAAGCAAAGACAATAGCAGCAACCCACCCTCCAGACAGAACACAGAGCCCAGCATACCTGGTGGGCAAAAAACATATTATTCACAATATCGTCATCCATCACAGATGTATCATCCACCAAGGTAGAGACCTTGCGACGGGATCGGCGCTCTTCGATCCATTTGAACAGGAAAATGAATCCATACACGGGGCTGGGGAAAATAAGCAGAGCTAAACCAGCCACGTTGGGGAAGGAAACCAGGACCCCTGTTTTCTCTCCCCGTGCCCCTGCACTGCATTACTGCTCAAGTGCCCTTCCTGCAAGCCCACCCCTCTCCTGGTTTCTTCCCAACACTGCCCAAGGTGGCTCTGAGCCCTCACACCCGAAGCCTGCCATAGGCAGGCTAAGCATCGGCTTCTGGCTGTGGTTCTCCAGGAGTCCACCAGTGTCCTCACGAAGTTTATGGTTCTGGGATAAGAGAAGAAAAGCTGGAACCAAGGGCCCAGGGCAGGGTCGGAACAGAAGTTAAGGTAAGAACAAAAACTCTGATGAGGAACTGACAGCCTGATTCTCTCTGATGAACCCCAAGGCCTGAGCCCCAATCGGACAAGGAAGAAAATGAACACCCATATGAGCCCCTCCTTTGCTGGGAGATAAAAGCAGACTTCTCAAGTCAGTCATCACAGCAGTTCCCACACACCTCTAGTGGCAGGACCACCAAAACAAGACCGAGGTTGGTCACCCAGGAGGGCCTCGTAGGTGCCAACCAATCTATACAAGACCCCTGCGTGGAGATTAAAGACACCGGCACATTAAAGCAGTCGTTAATAATGACAGCTGCTCATCGACCAAAAGGCTTATATGCAAGCATATAGGCCTAACCAATGGGCACAGACAAGGGGGGGAAGGCATGAGGGAGGGGGGTGGGGGATAAGGACACACGTAATAACTTAATAAAATAATAATAATAATAATAATAATGACAGCTGCTCCAAAGGCAGGTGTGATCTGGGTCTAGAGAAGGGCCTGGCTTCCTGCTCCAGACCAGAAAAAGCAGCTCAACTGTATTCCAAAGGATGGTTGGAGCCTGTACCCATGGGGGAGGTGCTACTGCATAAAGGGAAGTGATGCCGGGAGCCTGGGAGAAAACAAAAACACCAGCTCGACGGGGGAGCACACAAAGGGGAGGGACGCTGCCTCGGGTCAGACTTTACAGCGTGGGGCTCCTGACACGACCCGCCTTGGGGGACGCCTCTCGGCCTCGGTCCTGCCGCCAGGCCACTCACCCCTGGCACTTGCTCTGAAGGTCATAGATCTCCTCCACTTGCACCCCTTTGACACCTGCGATCAGGGAAGAAAATAAGTCGGAAGGGCAGCTCCGGGGCCATGCCGCAAGGGCGGGAGAGCGGGTCCCCACAGCCCGGCTCCGGCGGGTAGGAGAGGGTCTTACCGAAATCTTCCACCAGGAGGGTGAAGAGGCCTGGGGGGGGGCGACAGGAGGAGCGGATGATGGTCAGGCAGGCGCCTCTCGGGGGGCCCTCCCCAGCCCCCCACCCCCCGGCCAGCCGGCCCCCTCTCACCAGGGTCGCTCTCCAGCTCCAGCCAGCCCTTATTCATCTTCCCGCGGGGCGGCCCCTCAGCGCCATGTCCAGGCCCCCCGACCCACCGCCGCCCCGCCGGGAGCCCCCGACGCCCCCGGGGCCCCTAGCCCCACACACAGACAACGGGTCCCGTCGCGTCACTTGCTCGCGCCGGCGGGATACGTCACCACCCGGCGACCGCCTCCCCCGGGCTTCTGGGTGCGTCTTCCGCCAGTCAGACGGACGCTGGAGCTCTAGCGCAGGGGCGGGGCGACGCGAGGGGCGGGGCGACACAGGGGGCGGGGCGGCGCGAAGGGGCGGGCGAGTGGTGTTGGCGCCCGCGGCGCGCGAGCCGGAGCGGGCGCGTGAGGGGGCGTGGCTAGAGGAGGGGCGGAGCGCGCGGTGGTAGCGCCCGAGGCGCCAGGGGCAGGGGCGCGGCGAAGGGGGCGGGCGCGCGGCCGTTAGCGGTTCCCCTCCGCCAACCGTCACCGTCGCGGTAGTCCCCGGGGCCGCAGTCTCCCTGGGTCGCGGGCCGCGTGACCCGGCCCCCGTTTGCGCGCTCGCCCCCACGCCGGCGCAGTCACCGCGCGGGGCGGCCGCCCGTGAGGAAGCTACAACGAATAAAGCTCCGAGACACAGGCGCCCTCGTCGACACCTGAACGGGCGGCCCTGGCCGGGAGCGGCGGCCCGTGTGCACCGTGAGCAGCGAGCGGCAGAGGCGCCCTCCGGCCCGGCCCGCAGCAGCCGCCCTGCCGGCGCGGCATGACCCTGGCCTGGCACTCTCGGGATGCTTCTTGAGCCCCTTCGCCGGCGGTTACCTCTGGGGGACGGTTGTGGCCACACCGACATCTATTTCGCAAAGTAATCACTGTTTATTCTTGTGGCGGCGGGGCCGAACACGCTTATTTATTTTTAATTTTCTCAACAAGCTTTGACCCAGCACTTGTCCAGCAAAACTTAGCTTGGTAACCGTTTCGAAGGAGCCTCGCCCGGTTAGGAAATCTCCGCCTGAGCCGCTCGCGGAAGCCCGCCTTTGCGCCGTCCCTCCTTCCATGCTGTGAAGGCTGCTGCTTCTTCCTGCAGCTACCAGGGTGCACAGAAACGCCGTTCGAGAAACGTCTTGGCCCAGCGATGCCAAGAACCCACGTGTCAAGGTTTCATCCCTCCTGCTAGCCGCTCAGATCTCCCGACAGCTCGGAGCCGCGCAGTCGCCAGCTCACGCGGACCCCCGAGCGCTCGCCCTTCTCTCCCCGCCGGTCCAAGCGCTTTGTTGAGTAAGAGGCCATTCAATGCCATTGCTTTTTTTTTTTTTTTTTTTTTCATCTTTTTTTAAAAATATATTTTATTGATTTTTTACAGAGAGGAAGGGAGAGGGATAGAGAGTTAGAAACATCAAGGAAAGGGAAGCATTGATCAGCTGTCTCCTGGACACTCCCCGCCGGGGATATGCCCGCAACCAAGGCACATGCCCCTGACCGGAATCGAACCCGGGACCCTTGAGTCCGCAGGCCGAGGTCTATTCACTGAGCCAAACCAGTTAGGGCTGCCGTTGCTTCTTGCAGGGGCAACTCGTGGGTTGAAAGAGGAGACCGGGAGAGGAAGGGCGGCGTAGCCTCTGGTTGTATTCAGACAGAGCGGTTGGACGTCCTGGCAGTTGCTCAGGGCTCCCCAGCCATGAGGACGTGGTCCTGAGGTGTTTGTCCCCCGGAGTGCCCTGACTCACTCAGTTCCCCTCTCCCCTGACTAAACAGTCCTTCATCACAGGAGTGGGTTTTGCCACTTTCGTCCCCCTGGCCAATGAAAGCTCAGTTTTCCAGTCGGCTGACACTCAGGAGTAGGGCCATGGGGGTGGGGGAGGAGGACCGGCAGGGTGTCGTCTCCGCAGGCAAACCTCAAGAGCCACCTCCTGAGCCTGGTGCGAGGCGGCAGGAGTGTTTGTCGGTGTTACCTCTCGTCTCCCGCTAGAGGGAGCTCTTGCTTTAAGCAGCTGACATACCACCAGCGCCTCCCAGGGAAGGACCTGCTGGGCTCGCTTTTTACTGGGCAGAATTAAGGCACCCATACTTGGGGGCAAAAGGAGACTTTTTTTTCCTGAGTGCCACCTCATGATTTTAACGGGCACAAAGAAAACAACCAGTTAGGCAGTTCAGGCTGCGTGAGAGCAGTACCTCTGACTTTAGGCAGGGGCCTCGCTGTAACCTCCCTGTGCTTCAGTGTCCTCCTCTTAAAAAATGGGGATAATAATGGCACCTGGTGCATGGAGGTCTTTGTAAGTTAACACATGTAAGATGCCCAGAACAGTTCTTGGCACGATTTAAGAGCTATTGGCTGTTACTAGCACTGATATTGGGTGGGTCCCTTATATTCTGCTGCTTTGACCCCGTGGAACTTGATAACCAACTGTAGGATTAAATTGCTGACCAAGCCCTGTTTATTTTCATAGCTGGAAGAGCCTCTATTGTCCTCATAATAAATAGAATTCAAGATAGGAGAGAGAGGCTGCAGCGAATGAAGCCTATAAAAGAGAAGGCATGTCAAAGGTTCAGGTAAAGTAGGTGGCATAAGGGAATTTGGGAGACATTATTCAGTGGCCCGTGGTATGCACTGTACCTTTTCCCCCCCTTTGCATGGTATTGGGAGGGAGGGTTGGGTAGCGTGGAAGCACACACCATTGGTATTCTAGAAGCTGCCCGGTAGCCTATCCTCCCAGGAAAGTGCTGGCTCTTGGACCCTTCTCCTGGGTTCATACTGGCTCTAACACTTGCTAATGAGGTAACCTAGGACAGGTTACTTAATTTACTATGCCTCATTTCCTCATCTGAAAAGTATGCATAATAATAGGATGCACTTCTTTAAAGATTTTTTTGAAAGCAAGGGAGAGAGAGAAACAGTCATGTGAGAGCAAAACAGTGGCTACAGTCCCCCTACTGGGGATTGAGCCTGCAACCTGGGCATGTGCCCTGACTAGGAATCAAACCCACAACCTTTTGGTACCCTGGACAACACCCAACCAACTGAGCCACACTGGTCAGGGCAATAGCACTTTTTAAAAATATATATATTTCATTGATTTTTTACAGAGAGGAATGGAGAAGGATAGAGAGTTAGAAACATCGATGAGAGAGAAACATCGATCAGCTGCCTCCTACACACCCCCCACTGGGGACGTGCCCGCAACCAAGGTACATGCCCTTGACCGGAATCGAACCAGGAACCCTTCAGTCTGCAGGCCAACGCTCTATCTGCTGAACCAAACCAGTCAGGGCGCAGTAGCACTTCTAAGAACATTCTATAGATTCATTGAGCTAACACATGAATAATGTCTAATGATAGGAAATTATTAATCCAATTTAGTATCATTTTATTATGCTTTGTGAATGTGATACCACCTGAGATTCAGAGTAGATGGTAGAAGAAACAATAAAGGGGAATTTGCTCCTGAATTCATTCAATCAACATAATCAATACAGGCACCAGGAACAGAACGATGGATACTATCTCACACAATTCAAGCAATTCAGTAGGTATGTCTTACAATTTCAAAAATATATGAAATAGAAGCCCTGGTTAGGTGGCTCGGTTGGAGCATCATTCTGTGTACCAAAAGGATTCTTGGTCAGAGCACATCCTAGGATGTTGGTTCCATCCCTGTCAGGGTGTGTCCAGGAAGCAGCTAATCATCATCTCTCATATTGATGTCTCTCTCTCTCCCTCCCTCCCTCCAACATCAATAAAAACATATCCTCAGGTGAGAATTTAAAAAGTATATATGTAAATATGAAAAAAGGAACTTATGTTTTAGTCTTTAGATATTCTGGTACTTCATCAGACCCATGAATGGCATTTTGAGGGAAATGTTATAAGAATGTTGACAGAATCCTCAAAGACTACCTTGTACTTCTTCCTTCTCTTGTATAGAAAATCTGCCAAGACGAGGAGGGTGACCCAGAGGAAGCCATCTTCAGGGCCTGGTAAGAAAGACTAGAAGTTTTGTTTAGCTGATGGCTCCCAACTTCAGCGAAGACTACCTGTGTAGGGCAGCAAACTTGGTCCTCTTACTGTCAATCCTACTTCCTTCCCAGAATTCAGGGTGCGTAGTTTTTAAATGTCACATCCAAAGTTCAAGAAACAAGTTAATAAGGCCACTTTAAGACAAAAAACTCTGAAGTGAGCAATTGTAGCCAACTCCTTCAAATGTGGCCAAAATGATATAAAGACCAAGTGATACCAAGTAACACTTCATCCCAACCTCCCTCCTTATCAAAATGACCCTCTTCCCAATACTGTCCTCCTCTGAGTATATAGGGATGGTTATGCTCCCAAAGTGAGTTCTTAACGTTCTGTCCCCCAGTATGCCGGCTATGCCTTCAAGAACCTGGGGATCCTGAAAAATTAGGGGAGTTTCTTCAGAAAGACAATCTCAGCGTGCACTATTTCTGTCTTGTGAGTATAAGGCCCCCTTTGCTTTGAATATCTCATCGCTTTTGCTATACAGTCTATTCTCTGTTTTTACATCCAGCTTCAGATCCACAGCTCTGTTTGTTTTCCTTAATAGATTTTTTTCTTTTAAAATCGATTTTTTGAATGGTATTATATGTACCTGGTATAAAATCTTAACAATACAAAAATGTATACAATAAAAAATCTCTTCCCAAAACAGTATTCCCCATCTTTCTCCTTTCCCATCTATATATCTACACTAATAAAACTTTCTACACTAATAAAAGAGAAAGATGCAAATTAACCATCACTCCACTACACCCATAAGCCATGCCCACCAGCCATCAGAAGCGAGTATGCAAATTAACCCAACTAAGATGACTGTGGCCACGGAGCTGGAGCAAGCAGGAGGCTTGGGTTGCCCCTGGCAATGAAGGAAGCCAAGCTTCCCATCTGCCCTGGCTGGCCCTTGGCTCCGCTCAAGGCTATAAAGTTTCAATTACAGAAGATAAATAAATCCCAGATCCCTACTTCCAGCCCGCCCGCTGGAAAAAAAAAAAAAAAAAAGAGGCTGGGAGCTTGAGTCACCAGGGGGCGTGGCCAGCCTGAAAAAGGCCCTCAGCCCCTCACCCAGGCTGGCCAGGGACCCCCATGAGGTGATGGTTCCCACTGGGGGGCTTGACCAGCCTGCAAACAGCCATCAGCCCCTCACCTAGGCTGGCCAGGCACCCCAGAAGGACCCCCATCCTGATCCGGAATACCCTTCAGGGCAAACCAGCCGGCCCCCACCCATGCACCAGGCCTCTAATAAAAGGGTAATATGCAAATTGACCCTAATAGCAGAACGACTGGGAATGACTGGTCACTGAGACACACTGACCACCAGGGGGAAGATACTCAATGCAGGAGATGCCCTCTGGTGATCAGTGCACTCCCACTGGGGGAAGCTCTGCTCAGCCACAAGCCAGGCTGACGGCTGCCAGCACAGTGATGGTGGTGGGAGCCTCTCCCGCCTCCTCAGCAGCGCTAAGGATGTCCGACTGCAGCGTAGGCCTGCTCCTCGCTGGCAAGTGGACATCCCCTGAAGGCTCCCAGGCTGCAGAGGGCACAGGCCAGGCCGAGGGACCCCCCCCCAAGTGCACAAATTTTTGTGCACTGAGCCTCTAGTATATATATAAAATCCTAATATGTAAACAGACCAAATGGCAGAACAACCGGGACCACCGGGGGGTGCATGTGGAACATGGTGGGCCTCGGCCACAGTGGGATGGTAGAGCAGGGAGCACCAGACCAAGGTGGGGTGCCGGTCGCTGTCATTGGAGCAAGCCTCTGGTGGTTATTGAAAATTCTTTGTTCCCATCCACAGTCCCACCTGGCACTTGCACCCACTGCTGGAGCCTGGCGCCTGCCCCAATTGCTGGGCACTGTCAGCGTCAGCGAGTACAAGCATAGGCTTCCAGCCCTGATGGCCCCTCAGGGCTTCTCTACCTCCCCCAGCTCCTGAAGGGTGATTGGGGCAGCAGCTGCCGCTTGCACCCCTGTGATGGTGCTGGCCCTGCTTGCACCCACTGTTGGTGCTGGCCCCAATTGCTCAGCAGGTGTGAGTGGGGCTGGCACCATCAGCTCATGGGAGTGGCATTGGCAGGAACAGGGCTGCAGCAAATGAAACCAGCAGATGGGACTGGGGACGCAGCGGGAGGGGCTGGGCAGGAGGGGCCGGGTGAGGTCGCGGAGGATGGGCTGAGACCTGCCTCTGTGCCCACAGCAGCCTCGAATCTCAGTTCCTTTCAAGGTGCACAAATTTGTGCTTTGGGCCCCTAGTGTTATATATAATGTATGTTCCCAGGTGAACACTGAATCAAAGTAACTTTTTCCATCATCCTACAGAGTTCCCTCCTCCCCCTTCCAGTCAGTCCCCTCAGATAATCACTGATCTGTAAATCACTTTTGCCTATTCTTATGCTTCATATAAACGGAATCAACAATTTGTACTCTTTTGTGTCTGGCTTCTTTCACTCAATGCGGTGTTTTAGAGATTGATCCATATTGTTGAATGCATTGGTAGCCTTCTAATTCCCCAATAGTAGTCTGTTGTATGAGTATATTTTAATTTGTTTATCCACGTGTTGATGGACATTTGAACTATTTCCATTTGGGGGCTATTATCAGGGGGCTACTATCAATAAAGCAGCTGTGAACATGTGTTCTCACTTCTCTTGGGCAAATGCCTAGGAGTAGAATTACTGGTTGTATGTTAACTTTGTGTTTAACTTTATGTGACGTTGCCAAGTCACTTTCCAAAGTGGTTGTACCAATTTACACTTCTACTAGCAATTTATGAAGTTCCAGTTGCACAGTATTCTTGCTAGAACTTGATATTGTCAGTCTCTTATATATTACCCATTTTATGAGGTATGTGCACTGTGGCTTTAATTTGCATTTATCTGATGACTTAAGATATTGAGCTTCTTTTCATGTGCTTATTGGCCTTTTACATATTTTCTTTTATGAAGTGTCTGAACAAATATTTTATCCATTTTAAAAATTGGATTTTGTTGTCTGAGTTGTAAGAGTTATTTTTTTTAATATGTTTTTTGTTGATTTGAGAGAGAAGGGAAGGGAGAAGGGGAGCCTGTATGTGCCCTGACTGGGAATCAAGCTGGCGACCTCTTGGTGCATGGGTTAATGCTCAACCACTGAGCCACATCAGCTGGGCTTTAAGAATTCTTTATATATTCTGGCTACCAGTCTCTCTTCAGATATGTGTACTGTGACTATTTCCTCCATCTTGTGGTTTGCCTTTTCATTTTCTTTAAACCTCAGAGGTCTCAGTGGGCTCCTCCCACAGCTCAGATATCCCTCCGGAACTTCAGCTGCTGTCTGGGGAGCTCCACCAGCCCGTTTGCACCACCACACTGCCTACCAGTCTCCATGTGGGCTCCACTTTTTGTCCTTGGTTATCAGGGTTTTCTCCAGCTGGTCTTCAGTTGATTATTCAGGACTAGAGACCCAGTGCACGAAATTTGTGCACTGGGAGGGGGGGTCCCTCAGCCCAGCCTGTGCCCTCTTGCAGTCCAGGTCAGCTCGCTCTTTACTGTGGAAGAGACTCCCGCCACCGCCACTGTGCTCACCAGCTATGAGCCTGGCTTCAGGCTGGGAGTGCACTGACCACCAGGGGGCAGCTCCTGTGTTGAGTGTCTGCCCCCTGGTGGTCAGTGCGCATCATAGAGACTGGTCATTCTGGTTATTCCACTGGAATGATCGCTTAGGCTTTTATTATATAGAAGATGGTTTTCTGTATTTTAGTTGTAATTCCAGTTTGTTCCTGGGAGCATATCAGTGTAGCTTCTACTTACTCTGCCGCTATTTTGGAATCTGTAGGACAAGTAAGTTTTGATGGCAAAGAGAAGAGTGGCTGAATAAGTCTGTTCTAATTGCAGTTTTAATCTCTTCCAGAAATGTAATCTTAATTCATCTGGGATTTTCTATTTTCATTTTATTAATGATGCCTTTCAAAGAATATAAGTTTTTAATTTTGATGAAGTCCAGTTTATCAATTTTGTTTTTTATCATTAATGCTTTTTTGTGTGTCCCAAGAAATCTTTGCCTACCCATTGAATTATCTCAGTGTCTTTTTCAAAATCAATTGACCCTATATCTGTGCATCTCAGTGGTCTAGTTATGTTATTGATTTGTATGTTGATTCTTACACCAATGCAACACTGTCTTGATTATTATGACTTTAGAGTGTCTTGAAATTAAGTGTTGTAAGTTTGCAGTATTTTCCAAGATTGTTTTGTTATCAGTTCCTTTACCATATAAACTTTATAGTTAGCTTTAAATTTTCTCTTTAAAAAAGCCTTTTGGAATTGTGATGGGGAATTGCATTGTAGAATGGACAAACAATACTGAATCTTCCCATCCATGGACATGATATAGTACACCACTTATTTGAGTCTTTTACAATGTATCTTAGCAATTTTCTAATATATTTTTATTGATTTCAGAGAGGAAAGGAGAGGGAGAGAGAGAGAGAAACATCAATGATGAGAGAGAATCATTGTTTAGTTGCTTCCTGCATGCTCCCAACTGGGGATCAAGCCCACAACCCAGGCATGTGCCCTTGGTCAGAGTCGAACCCAGGACCCTTCAGTACACAGGCTGACCGTGCCAAACCACCAGGGATAGGGATAGGGATGGCTAGGGATAGGGATGGATAGGGATAGGGATAGGGATGGATAGGGATAGGGATGGATAGGGATAGGGATAGGGATAAGAAAGAAAGATAAATGATGAGAGAGAATTATTGATCAGCTGCCTCCTGCACATCCCACACCAGGGATCGAGCCCACAGACTGGACATGTGCCCTGACCAGGAATCAAACCATGACCTTCTGGTTCATTGATCGAAGCTCAACCACTGAGGCATGCCAGCTGGGCAGCAATTATTTTTAATGAAGAAGACTTGCACATCTTTCATTAAATGTATTTATAAATATTTTATGATTTTATGCTATTTTAAAATTTCATTTTCAGGTTTGTTGCTGGCATATAGAGATGCAATTTATTTTTGTACATTGATTTTATATTTTGCCATCTTGTTAAATTCAAGTATTAGTTCAGTAGTTATTTTTGGTGCATTTTTGTTGGTTTTTTTGTAAATGCCTTAAGGAGTTCCTATGTATGTAATTATGTTATGTGTGAATAAAGACAGTTCTTCCTTCCCAATCTTTATGTCTTTTATTTATTCTTCTTGATTTTTTGTACCTTCAGTCTAGTGTTGAATAGAAGTTATGTGAGTAAATATCCTTGTCTTGTTTCCAACATCAGAGGAGAATACCTGATTTTTCACCTTTAAAATTTGATGTTAGCTAGAGGGTTTTCATGGGTTCTTTCCCTTAGACTGAATAGGTTCCCTTTTTTATCTAGTTTGCTGGAGGGTATCATGAATGTGTTTTGAATTTTGTCAAATACTTCTTTCTACATCTATTGAGATGCTCATGATTTTTACTCTTAATTTGTGGATGTGATTTGTTCTAGCCATTTAATTATTTTATGTTAAACTAACTTTGCATTTCTGATATAAACCCTGCTTGGTTATGATGTTTATCCTTTTTATATGGTGCTGGATTCAATTTGTTAATAATTTTGTTTAGTTTTTACATCTATGCTCATGAAAAAGATGGGTCTGTGATTTTCCTTTCTGGTTTTAGTGTCAGGTCTTGATTAATTTCAGTGCATTTACAAACATATACATTGTCAACACAAAAATACACTCTACCCAGTGTTTTGTATTTGTATTTTGCTTTTTTATGGTCACTCCATATCTAACATATTGATCTAGTTTTTTCTTTTTAATAACTAGTTGGTATTCCATGGTATGTTTATGCCAAAAAGTATTAAAACAAACCCCTATTAGAGGACATTTAGATTATTTCTAATCTTTTTTAAAATATATTTTTATTGATTTCAGAGGAAAAGGGAAAGATAGAAACATCAGTGATGAGAGAGCATCATTGATTGGCTGCCTCCTGCACGGCCCTTACTGGGGATCAACCCTGCAACCCAGGCATGTGCCCTTAAACTGGAATCGACCCCGGGACCCTTCACTCCACAGGCCGATGTTCTATCCACTGAGCCAAACCAGCTAGGGCTGTTTCTAATCTTTCACTGTTGATTTTCCTTGGTTGAAATAATGCATCCTCATTGTAGAAAACAGTAATACTTAAAAGTATATATAAAACTGAAATCACTCATATAGTCCCAAAGCTCAGATAATTAATGTTAAAATAGATGTGTTTTAAGCCTGATTGAGAATATACAGCTATAATCCAAGTGTCAAGTTATCTAATAACCCTGTAGGGTCACTTTTTCTTTTGTTTTTTTGTTTTTTTTTAAATATATTTTATTGATTTTTTACAGAGAGGAAGAGACAGGGATAGAGTTAGAAACATCGATGAGAGAGAAACATCGATCAGCTGCCTCCTGCACACCTCCCACTGGGGATGTGCCCGCAACCAAGGTACTTGCCCTTGACCGGAATCGAACCTGGGACCTTTCAGTCCGCAGGCCGACGCTCTATCCACTAAGCTGGACCAGTTAGGGCTCACTTTTTCTATCATGTTGAAATAACCTAAATCCCCATTCATATTACATGTAATTGCTGCAGGAAGTCCAGCACACTCTCCAGTATTTTTGGAAGATTCTTATAGTAGGGTTGGGATGCTGGACACATATATGTACACATGTGTTGTTTATGAGTACAGAACAGCTTAGCTTCTTTTTCCTTGATTTCCCATTCTAGACTCTGCTTTGGGGGCTTTTCAGAAACAAAGGGCCCTTTAAAATGTGTTTTTAAAGAAAAGTTCAATTCCTCCCCTTCGCAATAAGGCCGAGAGACTACAATTAGAACATTTTAAAGCCCCGTTTCCCTTCCTATACAAAGCATACTCTGTAAAGGGTATTCTATACCAAGGGGTCATTACAGCAAGAAGGGGTAAGAGTGTGGGTTCTCGGTGCCTGGGTGTGAGTGCCAGCTCTCTGCCTCCTTGCTGTGTGACCCCAGCCATGCTTGCTTACTGTGCTGCACTTCAGTGGCCTCCTCTGTAAGATGAGGATCACAAGGTTGTGGTAAGCATAAAATAGTCAGTACATAGGGAATATTTCCCCAAAGTGCTCAGCACACAAAAGCAGCCCTTAATAAATGAGAGGCACAAAGATGGGTAAGAGCATGTCACATAATTTCTCCTATAAAACAGAGGTGGTGATAGTACCCACCTCTTAAGGTTGTTATGAGGATTAAATGAGTTCATATTTGAAAAACACTTAGAGCATCCAACTTATAGTTAATGTTACATAAGCCTTTATTAGTAAATTACTCTGTAAATGCATATATAGTCTACCAAGCTCTATTTCTACTCTCCTCTACCCCACTGCACTTTTTCACTGATCATCAATGTTGACAGCCTGGTTCTGCTGGCCCCCCACTCCCCAGATTCTATCTAGCAAGCTGCTTCAGCGGGGCCAGTCTAACAGAGGTTTCCATGGATTCCTGCCTGAAGACATCAAAAAGGAAGCAGCCCGGGCTTCTAGGAAGGTTAGAATCCCCTGGAATGAGGGCCTTGGGCGAGGCCTCTTTTCATACCTCCCTGATCATCCCTGCCTTGGTTCTTTTCCCCTAGCTGCTAATTTAGAAGTCAAAGGACTCCTGGATTTCCCAACTGGTCCTTCTCTTAAGTTCCATGCTTCTCTGGGGCACAGTATCCTAAGTGAGGAGAGGGAGCAACATCCTGGGAAAACAATATAATTCAGTACTGCTTGAAGCTCCAGAGCTTTCAGGTCCACTGAGGAAAGGGAATGCTCGTCATTCCAAAGAATGTCTGTCTTTCTTGGGACCCTGAGCACTGCCTGGGATCTCATTTGCAGATCTGCTTTGTGTGCAAGAAAAAGGGAGCTGCCATCAACTGCCAGAAGGATCATTGCGTCAGAAACTTCCATCTTCCTTGTGGCCAAGAAAGGGGTTGCCTTTCACAATTTTTTGGAGAGTACAAGTGAGTGATGAAGGGGAAAAGTCGGGTTGTCCTTTTGCAACTTGCTTTTAATTAGCCACTAGTCAAATCAGAGTCTAGTTCTCAGGGGCCTGTTTTGATTCACCAGGGAATCTGTCCCTCCATTCAGTTATGAGAAACAGTGTCTTGACTTGGCAATTTCACAGGGGTTACTTCTTCCTTCCGTCCCCTTCTTAAATTACAAACAGCTGAGGTTCTTAGACAGCTGCTCAGAACTAAGTGGGGCTTTCAGGAATGAGAGGGGCTGTAAAGATAGCCCGGGGAGTTTTGCTCAGTGGGAGAGCAGCTGTGAGAAGGCTGTTCTTCACCTTCCTTCTCCTCCTCTCCCCCCCCCCCCTCTGAGCACGGGGGAGGTTCTCTGGGCACCAGCCTAGGGAGTTGATTGCCCTCCCTAAGTCAGGCAGCTGGAAAACTCCATCAAGATAAATCAAAACCAAGTTTATTTACTCTGCCACAGATCATTTTGTGAAAAACATCGCCCAACACAGAACATCCAACGGGGGAATGTGGGAGAGGAATGCTGCGTCTTATGTTGTGAAGACTTATCCCAAGCCAGTGTTGAAAACATCCAGAGTCCATGCTGTAGTCAAACTATCTACCACCGCAAGTGCATTCAGGTGGGGCTTTCTCTGCCCAGGGGACCTTCCACAGTTGTCCTAGTTCAGAGCCCCCAGGGAATGTTCAGGCAATCTCAACAGGAGGCCTGTGTGCAGGGCTGGTTCCAGGAAGTCAGAGGAAAGTCAGCCCAGTCTCTGGTCACCCTTGACCTGTAGGACCTCCTTCATGATAAGATTTAGACTGAGCAAAAAATCCTCAGGATGGCTAGAGCAAATAAGCTCATTGTAGAATGAGTCAAGTAACCTCCAAATCAGCTTGCTTCTTTGGATGGAAGGAAAGAAACAAATGCAGGTACCCGTGCCCTACTGGGTTAGCACTGCCAAGCCTTATGGCCAGAGATGACAGCTAAGACGCTCCTGGGAACTTTCTTAAGCTTTTGGTCCCTGGTCTAGCACCAGAATATGCAACCCTCTGCCCTAACCCACCTAAATTCCTTTTCCTGTAAGCCCCAGTCAGGCTTTCTCAGCAACATCCTCTTTGTGAGATGAGGATGAAGGTGGAAATAAGTTTATCAAAGATAGAGTTTTTACAAACAAAGTTTTTCCATGTTTCTCTTACAGAAATATGCCCACACATCAGCAAAGCATTTCTTCAAATGTCCACAATGCAACAATAGAGAAGAGTTTCCTCAAGAAATGCTAAGAATGGGAATTCACATTCCAGACAGGTAGTGGGAACTCTAAAGAGGAATTGAGCCAGGGACTGGATTGCCTAGATTTCTAGAGAGGACGTGAGCATGAGGATAGTTTGGAGAATGAAGAAGCAGCCAAAGCATTGTTATATGGTGAAGAGGAAATGGGTAGAGGGAGAGCTTTTCAATTATCAAAAGAAAAGGGGACAGGATTGAGGGTTTAGGGATAGGCATGTTTCTGAAAAGGGTGCTTTGGGGATCAGAATTCCCTGGGTGAGGGGTAGGTTCTCCAATACCAGCGTGAAACTAGGGAACCCCCATGTTCCATTCATTTGGCTTCAACCCTCTCCCACTGTCAGGCCACCTTCCCAAACTGCTGAAATTATTCAGGCAGCCTGTTCAACTCCTTTGCTGTGCTAGTTTGAGTTCTTCCTAGTTCTTCCCAGGAGGACAGTGGTTTCACCAACCAATGATGTGTCCCTTACTGTTTCTTCTCCCACTGCAGAGATGCTGCCTGGGAACTCGAACCAGGGGCTTTCTCAGAGTTGTATCAGCGCTATCAGCATTGTGATGCCCCCATCTGTCTGTATGAACAAGGCAGAGACAACTTTGAGGACGAAGGGTAGGGAAAGGCTTCTGGCTAGAAAGATCTCTCATCAGTGCCATCTTAGAGTTAGACCTTGGCACAGTTATTAAGAGAAAAGAAATCACTTTTTTCTGCAGGCCTCAGAGCAAACACATCGCAGCCTGAGACTCATTCACATGCCTATGAACAGGTCCCTCTGCAGGTCTGCTTCTCCTTGAGCCCAGTGGAGAGATACTCAGGGCCAAGTCCTTTCCAAATCCACCTTTTGAGTGTCTGTGCCTCACTGCAAGGTCCTGAGATCAGCACACAGCCACCCATTCATCATGGGTAAAATGTACAGCAAAAGATGCCCTCAGCAAAGGCCTACCCTATAGTGACATCCCGAAGCGGTAGTTATATTTGTGCCCACAACCCTTCCTTGTCTTCCTATAGGAGGTGGGCCCTTGTTCTATGTACTACATGTGGATCCCGTGGAACCCATAGGGAGTGCTCCTCTCTTAGATCCAACCAAAAGAAATGGGAGTGTGAGGAGTGTGCACCTTCGCCTAAAGTCACAGGTGGGACTGAGGGATGGTCTGGTCTAAGAACTGGGGTGGGGTGGGGTTGGGGTGACTTGTGGTGCCTAAGAAAGGAGGAGGGCATGCCACCAGATGGGGACTCCATGGTGCCTTTAGTTTGGGAAGGAAAGTGGCTATGGAAGGGCTTAAGGACCTGTACCTGAGAGAGAGAGGGCTGAGTTTTCCTCTCCCACCTTTCTTTCACCAGACTACATATCTGAAAACTCAGGTGACAACCCCTGCTGCAGCACCTTCTACTCTGGGGGGGCATGACTGCAGAGACACCAGCCTGGAAGAGAATTCGGGCCCTTCTTGGACTGATTGGCCAGAACCTTCTTTATTAGAGAAACCAGAATCCTCTGGTGGCAGGAGGGGCCACTCCTGGCGGTCCAAGGGTGTCAAAATCACTAAAAGCTGTAACAAATCCAAGTAACAGCTTCTAAGTAGTTGCTGCCAAGCACATTTGGCTACAAAGTGGTGCTCCTCCACCAAGTTTGGGGAGGGAGCCCTTTGGGACTGTAAGACCAGGAAAGGGGGGCAGCAGTGAGACTATGAACAAGGAAAGAGAAGTCCAGAGAGTGAGAACAGAGCAGTCCAGATGCCAACCACCGAACATGTATATGGCTATGGCAGCTAGCACCTCTGCTCTTTCTGTCTGATTCCCAGAGGGCCCTTTCTTCTCTTCTTCCACCCAGATTCTTCCACCCTAATCTGGTGCTCATATGCCTCTTCTTACTTCACCCAGGTTTGTTATGCAAATAAAGGCTTTCTCTCCATCGGTGTCTCCTTATAAATTCACTCTGGATTTTATCTAGCACAGTAAGGAATCTGGAGGGTAGAATGAGGGAATAGGAAAACTGAAATTCAAAGACTTAAATGTAGAATTTTCAATTTAGAACATAGACACATTGCTTTAGAGGGAAGTATTTTGCAGAGAAATTGACTTTACAGAGACAGATTTCATAAACACACAGGTTCTCATTAGGGATGTGAGCCAGCAAAGGAGTCCACACGACTGAGAATAGGCCACTGCTACAAGGCTTGGGGCCCTGGACTCAAACAGGCAAGGGACTGCCGTGCTCCTGTGGGGCAGAAGGGACTCCACTAACCTCCACAGTGTGAGTGAAGATACACCTCCACACACACCTTCTCAGCCCGGTGTTCGGGCATTTCCGGCAGGTAGGGAGCCAGGCCAAGACAGTTACATTAAGCAAGGCAGCTAAGATGAGAATCTGGCTGAAGGTCTTGGGAGAAATTGAATAGAACCTATCTCACATTTGTTTGTGTGATGATGATTTTGTGTGATTTGGATTAGTAGAGCGAACTCAGGACCAGCACTAGATAGTGAGTCCTAGGGGGCTCACTGGGTTATTGTCACTAACGGCAGAGGATGGGGTTTTTGGTTCAAATATTGCTGTGTCTGGAGACTTACATCGAGTTGTGCAAGGTGCTCACCTTCAGATTTGAACAGTCACTTGGAATCACATGACAGTGGTGGGGGATTGTAATTTGTGTCTTTTTGTTATTTTAGTATATAAACAAAGTAATATAGACTTGAAATCCTGAAGTACAAAAAGGATTATAATGAAAGACAGTCTACTGACTCACCCTTCCTACTCTTACTCCTCCCTAAAGGCAACAACTTTCCACTTCTTTTAGCCACTTCTTTCTTTAGTAATCTTAGACATTATTGACTTCCTATTATGTTACATAAATTTCTAGCACCTCTAAACCTTTCCCTTTTCATTCTATTTTATAATTGCACTACCATTTTTAAGCCAGGTAATATACCATGATTATTTTTCCTCTTCTGTACATTTTTTAATGAAATAAATACCTGCCTTTTTAAAATATATATATTTTTTATTGATTTCAGAGAGGGAGAGAGGGAGAAACATTAATGATGAGAGAGAATCATTGATTGGCTGCCTCCTGCATGGCCCCTACTGGGGATTGAGCCCACAACCCAGGCATGTGCCCTTGACCGTAATATAACCTGAGACCCTTCAGTCCACAGGCCGATGCTCTATCCACTGAGCCAAACCAGCTAGGGCACCTGCCTATTTTTTATTTGCTATATACCCATGGGTATTTCTTCCCAAATGTTCCACATGACCAATTACTTCAAAATACAATTTTCCTCATAAGCCAAGCATCAGATCATTTCAGTTGCACTTCTTTTCTGGAAGATCTACCTCTGAGAACCTACTCCTTCTGAGCCATTGCTTCCTGGGCCTGCCACACAACTATCAACCTAGGCCTCCTCATAACTATGCCCTCTTTCTCCATTTTCTCTTCCACGAGTTTGAGGACTCCATGCAATGCTTCCTACCCTAGGGGTCCAAGGACTCTGTGTCAGAGCTCTGCTAGTGATGGGGTTTTTTAATGTGGACTTTTATTTCACAAACAGTATTTTGCTTGTCCTGAAGAATCAACTCTTGCAGTGATCATTCACAACTGAAAAGACACTTTCAAGATTAAGACTTTAGTTTCTTAATCTAGAGTTTCCCCAGGGATATTCTCATATATCCAGGGTAGTATCTTTTCCTTTAAAAAGAGTTAATTTGTATACTAAAGTGAGAAACATCATCTTAACTGAAAGTAATGGTCCTCTAACAGTGCCCTCTGGACTCCAACTGCAGGGGGTGGGAGATGGAGCTTGTGGCAGGGGTAGTAGGGATAAGTGGTGCTTTTTGCCACCCATTCAGCTACCCCATCTCCATGTGCAGTTGGTACACATACACACACACACATGCACCTCACACCTATTAACTATTTCTTACACCTTTATTCTCCATTGATGTGAATAGCCAACCTCCTTATCATATAGGCTAGAAAGTCCAACTTTGAAATGTACTCTTTTTCATCTGGGCCTAATTATAATCAGTCATTCTCTACTAAATAATTGGGCTTTTTTTTTCTTAAATAAAATTTTAATTTGGGATTGTTTTAGATTTACAGAAAATTTGTGTAAGTAGTATAGGGGCTCCCCATTTATCTCAAACCCAGTTTCCCCTATTAGTAACATCTTACATTAGTGTAATACATTTGTCACAATTAATGAACCAATATCCATACATTGTTATTAACTAAAGCCCACACTTCAATAAATTTTCTTAGTTTTTACCTAATGTCTTTTTTCTGTTCTAGGATCCCATCCTGGATACCACATAGAGTTGAGTCATCATGTCTCCTTAGGTTCCTCTTGGCTGTAACCATTGGTCAGATTTTCCTTGGTTTTGATGACCTTGACAGTTTTGAGGAGTACTGGTCAGGTATTTTATAGAGTGCCTATCAATCTGGATTTCTCTGATGTGTTTCTTATGATCAGACTAGGGCTATGGGACTGGGGAGGAAGACAGACAGTTAAAGTGCCTTTGTCATCCCATCATATTGAAGTTACATTAGACTATATCAATATGACTTCTCACTGTTGATGTTGATCTTGATCATCTGGCCAAAGTAGTGTTTGTCAGATTTCTCCACTGTAAAGTTACTCCTTGTCCCCCCTTTCCATACTGTACCTTTTGGAAGGAAGTTACAATGAATGAATGGGGACTTATTCCCCCTCCTTCCTTGAGGAAAGAATATCTACATAAATTATTTGGAATTCTTCTGCACAGGATGTTTTCCTGTTCCCTCCCAGTTATTTATTTTGTTGATCATTTGTATCAGTATGGACTCATGGATATGTATAGTATATTTTGGGTTATAATTCAATACTACCTTATTTATTTTGTTGCTCAAATTGTTCTAACTTTGGCCATTGGGAGCTCCTGTGTCCTTTTTACATATCCTTATTAGTGTGTGTTTGTTTTGTTTTTGAGTACCTCTTTACTTTTTTTTGGCACTTCAAGATGCCCAGGCTCACTTGTATATTTTAAATACCTATTTTCACAAATAATGTGCCTATTAGAATTAATTACTGTTTTATTTTATAGCTTAGGACCTAGAACAGATAGTTCGCTTGTGAAGGATCGAAATAGATATTAATAAAATTTTTCCAAAGTATCTGCTCTCCTTCCTCTAATTCTTACCTTTGTAAGAACCATAAACTAGGGCCAGAAACCTCAGAATCTACTCCTGCTTCCTTTTATGCTCAACCACCCTCATTCTTGTCAATTTGACTGTTTTCAAATGTTTGCCTTCCTCTTCATCCCATCGCCAGTGCTCAGTTCAGTCAGACCCCTAGGCCTCACAAGACTGCAGCAAAAGCCTTCTCCCTGCATGATTTCCTAGGTCCATTTGCTTTGCTGACACATCCACCCCTTTCTCTTCTGCAAATTATCATAAGACATCTGTTAGCTCTTTACTTAGAATGGCCCTTGCTGAGATTGGCATCCAAAGCCTTCCAAGAGTATGGTCCCAGACAGCTACATCTCCCAGGATGCCTCACCTGGACACTCTGCCCTGGCTACCCTGACATACTGGGCCCTCATCGTGGGATTCACAGTCCGAAGGGCCCTAACCTCTAACCTTAGCCTATTGGACCCAGCACAAGGTCCACTTCTTAATCCCTAGGTGCTCTCACTGTACTCCTCTTATACCCCTATTGTAGCCCACGTCATTCTCCACCTGGTCTACAGTTGTAGATCTGTCTCTCCCACTAGATTGGAAGCCCCTTATGGGCAGGGGCCTGTCTGTCTTATTAACCTTTATTTCCCTCGTTTTGTCTGGCTTGGGATTCCACAGTCAGAGACAGTTTAATATCCACTGAATTGATGGATGTGCTCGTACCCTGTATAGTCACATGCCTGTTTTGCTCTCAGACACCAGAGGGCACTGTTAGTGTGTTGTGGAGGAAGACTATAACCCTTTAAACCTAGAAGGTTGAGAGTGGCTAGTGAAAAGCTTGCTTCTATTTTTGATGAACAGGATTTACTGCTCTTCACTTGTTTGAATCACATCCCTTTGCGTTTATTCATGAATTGTGCTCCTGTTGAGTTTAGAGATTAGTATGAGAGTTACTAATGATCCTTCCATCACAGGTCAGATCCTCAGGCAGGACTGCCTTCATGGTCTCTCCAGACCCACAGTAGCCCTTCTAACCCAGCTGCCCTCCTTTCATCCCCAAGATGGGGACTGCCAGTCCCATGGGGTATGGGGTGATATGGATCTGTCCCTCTTCTGCCCAGCCCTCGCACCACACACGCACTGGCACTGCAGCCTGTGGGTGGTGGTTTAAAAGGTCTGATGACCTGTGGGCAGGGTGGGAGAGTATTAAGAAAAAGAGCACCTACATTGGCCCTGACCACAGGGCCACTGCATCAGCTCCCTATGTATTCCCAGGCTGGCTGAAGGTGAGTTGCAGCATCATGGGGCCCCCCAGTTCTGAGAAGGCTCCATCATGACTAAGCCAGGGGTGCCCCATTCCAGAGAAGTTGGCTATTTGCAAAGGTTTCATACCTTGTACACTTTGCCCCCAAAAAGCAACATGGAAATTGGAGGCCATAAAACAAAGAGTTGATGTTTTCCAGGGGGGAAAAAATTGTCTTCCCTTCTCCTTAGCAAACCCTTCCAGCCCTGGGGTCCCTGAGCAAGGGACAGCGTGAGGCCCAGATGGAAGGAGTGAGGCTCAGGAACCCCTCCCCCCCCCCTTATCTGTGGTATAAATTTGTTCCTTGAATCCTGCCCTGCATGTACTCCTGATAAACAGGAAGGCATCGCTGTCCATCCTTCTTGGAGCATGAGATTTGCTGGGCCATCAAAGCTATCCCCAGCCCCCAGGAGCATTCTGGAGGGGACTCCAGCCTCGCCACAAACAATTCCCTATTGTGTCCCCCCGCTTGGAAATCAGGGATTTGTAAACAGTCCCTGCATTTAGGTAGGTCCTTGCCCTGGCTTTGTGCTGGTGTGTTATTTTTTCTTCCTTGAACAATGACCTTTCCAGTAGGGCCAGCCGTTCACACCATTGTCTGAGACCCTTGGACTACAGGAAACAGCACCAGATTCTTATCAGCTGGGGGGCAGGCAGAGCAAACAGATGAGGTCATGCCCAAAGCAAGCTGCTGGTTGCCATATCATTCTATACCTTTTTCTGTGAGAGCAGAGCCCCCTCTTGTCCTCCTAAAAGGCCAATCTGGGCTTTGAGTGTCCTTAGTATGGTCCCCTCCATTTGATGGCAGAGACCTGAACTCTGCTTCACTGTGGAATCCTCACCAGCTCACAGCTGTCCCCTTGCTCTGGTCTTCTCTCTGTGCCCGATGGGATGCTCTTCACAGTGAAACATACCTCACTGTGTAGGTTAGAGTTCACTCTAGTCATCTTCCCCACCCCTCCCCCTTTTCCCGGGGAAAGAAGTCAAGATTGGTTGGTCACCTGAGTCCCCTCATCAGCAAAGTCCCTGAGTATAAGCTACTGATGGGCCTGGTGTGAGGATGAGGGCAGGCATCCCTAGAGGCCTCCTCCCTGGAGACGGCAGTGTTTCCCATCCTCAGTGGAAAATGATTTTTTTAAAGGCTGCATTGAAGAACCATTTCCTTAATGAAAATTCAGTGTGGAAAAGTGAAAGGCTTCATTAGGACATAGTCTCTAAGTGAGAGGGGCCCAGCAGTGGTACCCATGGCAAAGGCGACAGGGGCTGGGCAGTGGGAAATGGGCACAGGGCCATAGCAGCCATTGCCTCATCTCCTGTGCACCAGGAGTGTGGGTGAGGCCGGAATAGGAGCTGGGGGGCCCAACAATCCCTGAGCTCCTTATCAGGTATTATATCCAAACCTAGCCCCACCCATTCATCCTCCCTTATACCAGGGCCAAGCCTGTAGTCTCAGAAAACCCTCGGGATTTGATCTTGGTGTGTGTTGAACTTTCTCCTTGCTCTTGCAGACTGGGATTTGGGTGAGGCTGGGATGGACCCTTAACTCAGATGGAAATTGGAATGTTTCTGAGCAACTGTTTCCTAGTACTAAGGAGGAGATGTGGCTGGCTGAAGAAACCTCAATTTTTTGGACTAGCAGAAGCATGCAAGCAAGTTTGGGGGGGGCCCATCCATCTCTAGTAACATCTGGGGCTTCTACCATCTGTAGAGGACACTTGGCAAGGGGCAGACCAGGCTCCTGATTGAGAGGTTCTAGGGGTGTCTGGGACCTGAGCTGGGCTTAGCTGAGTGAAAGGGAAGCACAGAGCCATTTGAGAAATAGAAAAGGGCTATTTTCCTCATTCTGCCTCCTCCATGCCCACTACCCTTCCTTAGAAACTAGTATATGAACTGCAGGACAGTCACAGGCCTCCAGAGAGGGCCACACCAGACACGGGAGAAGCAGGGAGCAAGAAGGGAGGCAGGTTGGGTGTGGAGGGCAGAGTCCAGGCAGCCTGGCCCTGAAGTGGCAGGTTCTGTTTTGGTGCCGGCTTAGAAGGCAGAGATTAATAAATTAATCTCACATATTAAGAGAAAAAATTTAATCAGAAATTTCCCAAAGTATACTCTTCAAAACACTAGAAACATGAGATGCTAACTGCTCCATGAGAAAAAAGGGATAGAGGACCAAATGTTTTGGAGAATTGTGTAGCACGAAGTAGGCATGCAATTAATGAGAGATCATCATGGGCTTCTCAGGGGTTTCAAAACAGGGCAAGCAAGCAGACAGTGCACAGCTCCGAGGGGGCTAAGGAGGCAGAAATCCCCAGTTTTATTTGACCATTTTTGTGGAATAATTGTTTCACAGGACACCATTTTGAAAAACACTTAACTAATGCCCATTCCCAGCTCTAAATGTGTTTGGGAAATCATAAAACAGAGACCCACAGACCAGGGGAAGTATGAGACTTAGAGGAAAAAGCTGGCAGAGGAAGATAGAGGGAAATCCCTCAGGCAGGAAACAGGACTTAAGATGGGAGGAGGGAGGAGGATGAGGGCCAGAGAGAAGTCTAGACCCAAGCGGTCTTCAGGGCATGGTGGCAGTGTCAGTGGGAGCAGAGGTGCTGCATGCCCAAGCCGTGTGAGGGGAGAAGGGAGCTCTGGGGATCACATTCACACACCCCTTCCACCTAGCATTGTCCCGAGTGGGTACATTGATGATGCTCATGAGTCGATGATGATGGCTTTGGGTGGGGCAAGAGAGTTTCTGGTTCTGTCAGGCCTGGGTATTTGTGCAGAGACTAGGTGACAAAACTAGGAGCCCCAGACTATAAGATGGGACTGATGACTGACCTGTTCTATTAGCCCACCTCTATTCCATGGGTTGAGAGGCCCATCCGAGCAAGAAGCCAGTCTCCCTGCTCTCATCTCCTTCCAGCACCAGTGGCATCTGCTCTTTGGGCAGCAGCATAATGTCACAAGGGAGTGAGAGCTTCCACAGCACACCCAGGAGGCCAGGCTGTTGGGGCCTCCCCTCCTCCCCAGAAACTGCAGCCCCCAGGCAAGAGCACAGTGGCCTTAATAAAGGTTGGTATGTGGTTTGGGATGAAGACAGGCACCAGGCCAAGTGTTGTTGTCACAAACATCAAGTGTTATTGTGAAAAATGCAGGACTGCCTACGTGCCCAGCTGCCCTTTGCCAGCATTTTTTTTTCCTGGTTCAAGATCTTCCTGGAGTTCCAAGAAGGTCAGTCTCAAGAAGCCCAAAGGGCAGCGTTTTTCTATTTTAAGAAGCAATCTCAGCTTATAGACAACGCCCTCTGACTCCTTCCTTCCCTTGATACCCGCCCTGTCTTCTAGAAAACACCACCTAGGGTGGTCTTCTCCCTCATGGAATGGATGGGGAAGGCTTTTCACTTCCAGCTCACACAGATGGTATCAGTCAGTGTAGTACAGAAATACACAGATACAATAATGACATAATTATGTGATGTAAATATTAACTTCATTCCTCTCCTTGTAGGTTCTGTGTGATAGACCACTGTACTGTCCTCACCAGAACTCAGGGGTGGTCAGGACAAAATAACAAGAGTAATTAGAGAAATCACAAAGCCCATCTCAACATCTGAATACAAAAATAGAATTCATACATAGAGGCATTTCCAGAGGTTAATAACACATAGTACCATGGGGGGTGGGAGCTGGTAGAAGCTGTCCATAATTTTCCAAGGGCAGGTGTTTGTTGTTCAGGATTTTGAGCTCCTTATTCCTCCGTTTTCCAGAGTAGCTTCCCCAGAGGACCCTACCCGGAGGCAGCCACGCCTGGGTCTAGCCTACAGGCCACTGAGAGGGCCTAGGCGTGTCTTCCTGGCTCCCCTGGGCTGAGGGGGAGCGCTAGCTGACCTCATTCCTGGGCTCTGTGCTCCCTCCTCCTCTCTGTCCCCCTCCCCTCTTTCTCCCAGCTCCCCTTCCCACAATCCCCTCCTCTGCTTTCACCTGCTGACAGCCCAGCACTGAACCCAGGCCAGTGCTTCCCAGAGTGCTGTCAGGTTCCACTTTATGTCAAAGGGGGAAGGAGGTCTTCTTTTGGGTCCTAGTTGGGGGTTGTGGGGGAAGGAGTGGAACAGATAGAATCTAAGGCAGATTTGGTCTGGGTTTGAGTTCAATGGGACAGGAAGCCCTGTCTTGATTTTTATCTATTTTTTTCTCCTTTATTCATCTCGGTTTTTTAAAGAAGGGAATCTTGAACCTGAAGTTCCTATCTTTCTCATGCCAATTTTGTGCGTCACTGACCTACTCATATGCAAGCTGGGAACGGTTTTTCATTTAGTCCTTCTCCTCCTCCTCCTCCACCTCTGCTGTGTTCCCCAGCTCAAGAAAGACTTTGCTGCCAATGACAAAACACCTGCCTACATGCGCAGACAAAATGCATCCTTGCCACCTGGGCCTCAGTCCCAAGAACCTACAGGACCTAGAGTTCTTAGCAGCTTTCCCCCATATTTTTTCCCTTAAAAGAAAAGAGCCTTCATAAATGAACCATCCAAGACCAACCCTTATTTAGCGGAAACCGAAGATTCCAGGGTGGGAAACATCTGGGCTTCCCAGCGGCCCCTCACCTAATTGATGCCATCTTGAATCCTTGAGCATGCTTGCTCCTGGGTCCCATAGCCCATCCTAGGGTCCCACCCTCTCCCATCTCACAAGCCTCTCAATTCTCTGTGTCCCTGGGCACAGTCCTGCCCCTGGTCCTGCCCACCAGCTGCAGCATGCTCTCAGAGCTGCCACATTGCCACCCTCCCAGGCTGGGGGTGTGCTTGCATCGCCCTGGGAAAGACAGCCCACTCCTCCCCAGCTAGTCCACGCAGATGGGGAAGACATTCTCCTAGAACCCATCCTCACCCTGCTTGTCAGCATGGAGACCCTAATGGTGGGGAGGGATGGGCGTCCCAGGAAACCTAGCCTGCAGTTCAGGAGCCTGGGGGAAGGGAAGTCAGGCTGAGAAGCCCCTTTGGTTTAAAAAGTAGGGCCTGAGGCTGAGCCCACCCCCAGGTTGCAGGGAGTCTAGCAGTCTATGCTTCTGTGATTCTGTGTTGGAGAACAGGCGGTGGGCAGTGGCAAGGGATCACCAAGATATCAGGGCACAGTGTGTGTGTGTGTGTGTGTGTGGTGTCTACCTTCTCTGCATCTCCTCTTTTCCTCCCCAACTCAGTCAGTGTAGGTCTTCTAACCATTGCCAGCTTAGAGGCAATATCCACCCTCCTCTGGCAGCCTAAGGGCACCCTGCCAGTACCTCCTCAGAGGCACCTTCATGCCTACTCTAAGGGTTACTCAGAATGGCCTTTGTTCTGCAGCTGGGAAAGAACCACCCAGCTCTCTTGCCTCTGGGCACAACCGGAAATGAACTCTGGGGACCACCTCTGAGAACAAATAACAGGCCCACTGGTTGCCAGTGGCCAGAGCTTGGTGGCTCCATCTGGAACTAAGAGCAGAAGGGTGCAGGGAACAGGCACAGGGTCCCTCCATCAGGCCCCCAGCCTTTACTGAAGCAGCCTGATAGGGATTTGGGGGGCAGAAACTCCCATCTGTAAGAGGTGATCAAGCCTGCTGATGCCCTCTGCCCTCACTGGGTGGGTGGGAGATATTGGGGGCTGATACTGGGCCACTCGGCCCATCCCAACCACCCCCTCTTCCGCCTTCTATGTGGCCTCCACCTCCCGGGGTGTCCGATTCCGCTCGGCCTGCACCCGGCTCTTCACCTTCTTGCCCAGCTCCAGCCCTGTCCAGCTCTTGCCCTTGGCCTGTTTGCCCCGGCTCCGGGAGGAGCACCACATGCGCTCACAGTACTCATCCACCCGGGGCAAGTTGGCGAAGCCGATGAGCTGCAGGATATCTTTGTACCAGGCCTTGGGTGGGGTGGAGGCCAGGCCTGCCCGGGCAGGGGGCTCCTCCAGCCTCTGCCCCGTGTGGAACAGGCTGTTGAGCTGCGCAGCCACGATCACCTCCAGAGCCAGGCGGGCCACGGTCTGGGAGAAGCCATGCTCCAGTGTAGTGCAGGTGTAGGTGCCCTCATCCAGGCGGCTGAGCCTGCGGATCAGCAGCCCCTGCTCCGTCTGCAGGACTCGCTCATCCGTCTTCACCTGCTGGGCACCAGGGAGGGCGTGAGGGGGACATGGAGCAGGGCATACACCATCAACTTCTTTGCACCCTGCTTCTCCAGACGTGCCAATTCAGGGACCAGGACGTGGGTACCTCCATCTCCATTCTCCCCTTCCCAGGGAGGGACCAGCAGCTCAGCAGGCTCAGCCTCCTGGAGACTAAGCTAATTGCAGGCAGGGCTTCACCTTCCCATAACCCAGGCCAACGCCTGGGAAGTGGCTTTTCCAAAATTTGACTGTTTTCTCCATAGTCAAAGCTCTGGGGCACCTGTCTTGGCTTTTTGGGGGTGGAAGTGGGCTCTGGCACACATTCTTAGTGAACAGAAAGGGTAAGGGGGTACATATGGGCTTTTACTCGGGGGGCATGTAACCCCAGCCCCAGGACTAGAATTCCCGTCACTCTACACAGACTGCATTGTTCACTTTCCCCACAGCGCAGGACCCTAGGACCCGCAGCCCCAGCCAGGGTGGGCCAAGTGCCCATCACGGCGTGGGAGGCGAGAGTGCTGTTCTGGCCCAGCCGGTCTCTGGCCCAGCTGCTGGCTGGGCTTTAGTCTATGCAACTGGATGTTGAAGCTGGCCTGCTTGTGTAATTTCATCTCATTGTCCCCCTGCCCTGGCCTTGGGGGAGTGTCTCAGTGCCTAGCCCAACAGCTGGCCAAGCCTGGCCTCCCCCAGTCCCCAAGCTGAAGGAGAGCCCCTCCTGTAACCAACCCACTCCCTGCCCCACCCATGCTCATCCTCAGGCCCCACACTGAAGCCATCTCTGGGGTTGACAGAACTTTCCAGATGAGGGTGGAGGGCCTGAGCAGACGGTTGGACTCCAGGGAGGAAGTGTG
This sequence comes from Murina feae, assembly GCA_004026665.1. Lineage (NCBI taxonomy): Eukaryota > Metazoa > Chordata > Mammalia > Chiroptera > Vespertilionidae > Murina > Murina feae. The sequence goes on from PVJC01000542.1 coordinate 99,960, forward strand.
TGGCCAGTCAGTGTGGTGGGGGCGGGGGTGGGGGGGTGGTAATGGCCAGTGGCCAGGGCCACAAGCCTAGGGCAGAGGAGGACTAAGAACCCCTGGGATAAAGACCCCCTACAAAGATGAGCCATATATGTAAGCCTGAGGACTTCCTGAGCAGCCCCCCCCCACCACCACTCCCTCTCTTCCATCTCTGCTATCCACCCACCCCTCAGAGCTCAGCGCAGTGCCTTGGGAGCTGGTGAGCTCTGTGCCTCTGGAGGAGTTTCAGGCACATCTGGCCTGGGCGTTCCCAGATGGCAGGAGAGCAGCACCTCATTCCAGGCACCAGGGGTCTAAGCACAATTTTCTTCAATTGAACTTGGCAGGTTCCCCTCAGAATCCCTTCCTAGGACTCAGGACTTGGGGTTCTGGAGAGATGTGACCTAAGGACACGTGCAAACTGGAGGCAGGGTCCTCACTCACCTGGTCGGGCCCCTGGTCCCCCGGTCTCTGCAAGAACCAGCGCACAGCTGCCTGGGGAGACTTGGGCAGGCACTCCAGGAAGGTGCTGTTGTGCTCTGTGCCGAAGACCGTAGTGGTGGCCACGGGTCCTGCAGCCTTCTCTGGAGGGAGGCGGAGGTGGCTCATCTCAGGGACTGTCAAAGAGCCCCACCAGTGTTCCAGGGACCTCAATATCCATCAATCCCCAAGCCAGTCACTCTGTCCAAAGACGCCTACACCCATATAGTGACAGAGCCACTTAGGTAGGGAAATTGAGGACTGTTACAACAGACAAGTCTGAGGCCCCACTTCACAAGGGTTGAGTCCAGGCCACGGAGTGAGTAGCTGCCACTCACCTTCCTGGCTCTGGCCCAGGCACTGCAGGGCAGGGTTGCCATGCCGGATATCCTGCCGGCGGAACCGGCGCTTGCTGGTGCCAGGCCGGTAGCGGGTGCAGGAAACACCGTCCCAGGCACAGTATGGGTCCCGGGCCAGGCAGCACTCTGCACAGGCACTGCCGTAAGTTTCACACTGGTGCAGCTTCAGCCGGGCCACGCCCAGCCGCGAGCCCACGTACAGCATTTGCTGGGGAGGGACCCAAGCAGAGCCCACGGTGAGCCTTAGCTTCCCCAGAAGCTGCGTGGCTCTCAGCCCCCCTGGTTTCCTGAGGTCCGTGCCATTTTCAAGCACAACCATGGGCGCATTCCCAGGAACAAAATGCTTATCACCCACACGATGTACCCCAGATCCTGCGCTGGGACATGTAGTGGGTGGGCAGACCTGGGGTCCTTCCTCCAAGGTGCTTCACCTCGTCCACTACCCCAGGGGCCTTTATCCTGACTCGCCTCCCACCTTAGAGGTGCACTCTGCTTTAAGTCATCCCAGGACCAACATCGAGACCTTCCCAAAGATAAACTAAGGACGATGGTATGTGCCACTTGTAAAAGGACACTGCTAAGAAGTGGCTCCCCTTCCTTGCTTGATTTCAGATCTGGATTTTGTTTTCTCCTGAGGAGCCAGCGTTTGTGGATCTGCCCTTATCTGAACAGGCCCTTACTCAGGGCCTCCCACTGCCCACTGGCATGGGCATATCAGCTCCCAGCTGGATCCCAACTCTCTGCAGGGCCTAACGGGGCAGTCCAGGGCCTGCTGCCTGCTGCGGGGCTTTCCAGCAGACATAGGCTGTGCTCAAGGAGGCTCTGGTGGGCTGGGGAGGGGAGGAAGGCGGCAGCTGCTCTTACCCTTTTCACGGAGATCTCCATCTCAGTGATGGCTGTCGGCACCTGAGGAAGGAGCAAGGTCTCAGGGGGCAGGTGTTGGAGAGCCCTCCACTGCACCCCTGCTCTCAGCCTCCTTTAGCCCCTGGTGGGAGACCCCATCTCCCAGCCTGGGTCAGTGCATGCCCTGGCTACTAAGGCCAGACAGTCTTTCCCAGGGGTCAGGTTACAAGACCGTTCCCCTTACCCTGGCTGGCCTCCAAGTAGGAGTAGGAAGCTTGGCTGAAAGCACAAATCTCCAGTGTCCCCTCCCACAGCCCTGTTCCCAGCGATGAAGCAGCTGCCCCAAAGCACCATCCCATGTTGGGAGGCACAGCAGTCCCCCTGTCTGATTCTGTAGAGGGGCCAACAGAACCTCTTGGGCACTTGGGGTCTCAGCCACACCCTCACAGTGACTTGTACCTATCAGGGCTTTGTCCAGGGGTGCTCACCTTGGTCATCCCTTTCTGACCCCCCCAAACTTTCAGCTCACAAACTGCATCTCCAGGCCCCTCAGTCATGCAGAAGCATCAGCAAAGCCTCTGCAGTGGTGGTGTCATCCCTTTCATCCCACTGGCTGCAAGCTCAGTCAAGACAGCCCATCTCCCTCCTGTGCTTTGCTCCTGCTTCTCTGTAGCCAGGGCTAGACCCAGGGACCCCTCCCATGAGCCCCCTCCCTGCTCACCTTAAACACCTGGAGCTCCTCCAGAACCACCTCCTCAGGCTCAGCTGAGTCCCCAGACTGGAGGGCCATGACCTTGAGCACAGACCCTGAGTCTGAGATAGGGAAGAAGGGGTCAGTAGGAAAGGCCGGAGCCGCCTGGGCACCCGCACACCTCCCCAGTCCGGCTACCTTACTCAGCCCACCTACCAGTTCCCAGGAAGATGACATCATAGGTCCCGTCCTCTGCCTCCACACGGTCTACTACGATCTGGCGCAGCTGCTGGGCCAGGTGGGTTTTGACAAGGACAGGGCGGCCCCGCTGAGGCCGTACGGACCGGAACATGAGTGGGTGGGCTCGGGCAAACTGCAGCACCTCATCCGGGTAGTCCTTGGTGCTGCCAAAGGGTCGCCCAGGCTGCGCAGTCATCTTGCTGGGGCACTGTGGCAGCGGCAGAGGGAGCACCTGGAATCCTGGGATCACACATTCCTACCCAGCCTGTTCCACGCCCCACTGTCGGGGCATGCCAACCTCGGAGGACTGCTCTCACCTGCCACAGGCTCCTTAACTCGGTCAGGGCTCCCTGCCACCCCTCACCTGACGCCCCTCCAGAGCCCTAAGGAGTTCCATGCAGACACAATGCGTAGAGCCTCTGGCATCTCTGTCCTGCCCTCTCCCCTGGCCTGGCCAGATACTCACTACGCCAGGGCGGGGGAAGGGCACCTTGCCCCCGTAGGGCCCCCACTGGTGCTGGGGACCATCTTGGTGGGCAAAGGGCCCCTTGAAGACCTCCCAGATGTCCTCCATGTGGTACAAGCAGACTGCAAAGCCCTGGAACACAGCACTGCCAAGGGCAGACAGGGACAGTCAGGCCAGGGTGGCCGTCAGAGGGGAAGGGGGCGGCCTGGCTCTGTGGGCAGGGCGGAGGGCAACAGTGCCTGCAGTCAGCAGAAACCGAAAAACAAGAACACCCAGGCAGAGGTAGCGAGAGGGAAGCAGAAGATACAGCCAGTCACCATGTCAGGGACGGAGACAGGGACCCATGGCGAAGCTGGGATATGAAGGCAGAAGCGCGACAGAGGAGGCGGGAAGCGGGGGTACGGAGCCCAGGCCGGTGTGGGGAGGGGAGGCCAGTGTGCCCACCTGACTGCGCTGAAAAGTGCGTACACCTCGAGGCTCTTCCCTGCCTTGGGCCACAGCAAGAACACATCCTCTGGGAGACAGAAGGCCACTGCCATTGTCTCCCACTCACGGGCTCTGTGCCTCCCTGCTCCCACACCCAGGTCTCCCTTGGCCCTTACTTACCCAGCTGGTCAAAGTGGGTCTCGGCACCAGCGGGACCGGGCACCGAGCAGACCAGCCTGGCCTTGAGGAAGGTGCTCCACTTGTTCACCAGCACCCGCTGGCCGCCAGCGTCGTTCTGTGGGTCGGAGGCCAGGGTCAGCCTCGGTTCCAGAGGACGGCCCTCCTCCCCTCCTTCCCCCTCACCCTCAGGGCAGAGGCAGGGGCGTGGGTTTCACACCCTTGCCTCAGTTTCCCTACTTCTGAGGGTGGGGGCAAGTTGGGGAAGAGGCAGTGCAGCAAAGACTTCATTGCCCTCACCGTCCCTTCCCCGCTCTCACCACGCAGACACGGCCCACGCGGCTGACGGTGACATGGCCCAGGCCCCCATCTGGAGAGGGGACAGTCTCCGAGAAGAAGAAGTACACCTTGTCATCATTCGGGTCAGAGTTGTCCGCGATCCGGGCAGCCATCACAAACCGGGGGTCTGGGTGGGGGGTGACGGGGGAAGCTGGTGGGGGAGCCTCATAGGTGGCTGAACCTGGCAGGGAGGGGGCAGGTACTGCCCCACTGCAGGCTGGAGTCTCAGTGGTAAAGGGGGTTGAGCTGGCCCTCCTGTCTCCATTCCAGCACCAGCTCTCCTGCCTCCTGCCCATGCTGGGCCGACCCCCGCCAGCCTCGCCCTCAGGAGACCCCAGACTCACCGTGCAGGAGGTTCTGGTCAGAGTCAGAACGCAAGGCCGGCCGGGGACCCCCACTCCGGAAGATCATGGCCTCGCGCCCCAGGAAGTCGGCAGTGAGGCCCGTGTACAGCTCCCCACCTGGGGTGGGTGGGGCAGAGTCAGGGGAGCAGGGCCCAGCCACCATCCTTTCCCAAGGACATCAGCCGGCTCCCACCCAGACCTGAGCATCACCCACCTACAAAGGTGCTGGCGAAAGGACGGCTGGGCTCATGCGGGCACCGCCCCCGCCCACTTTCAACACTGTGGGCCTCCAGGTGAAGTACATGCTGGTGAGAGGGAGGCAGCGGTGTCACCTGGGAAAGTAGTACCAGTCCCCGCCCTCCCCCACCCCCACCCCCACCCCCACCCGGGCAGTGGCCATCACGCATCGCGTGCAGCTAGAGAGTGGGGGGAGGGGGTGAAGGCACGCTCAATTCAGGGCCTTGCCCGTGGGGTCAGCTCTGGCACAAAGGCGCTTTTCAGGCCTCTGAAACCTCTGCCCCGACCCAGGCTCAATGGGGCGGGTTCGGGCTGCCTGGGGGAATGTCACTGCTTCCCAGTTCCTGTGCAGCGGAGGCTCACCTCCCCACGGTGCCCGACCGCGATGAGAGCGCAGGTGGGATGGAAGGCCCCAGTGCCGCACGCCAGCAGGTGGGTTCTGTTGTGGGGCTGCAGCACCCGCACGAAATTGGCACACTCCACCTGGTAGGCAGAGGAGAAGGAGGTGAGCGGCTGCTCACCAACTCCTCAGGTCCCAAGACTGGGCCCTGCCTGGCTGATCAGCCCTGGGGGTTCTCTTTTCTTTTGAATCCTCACCCGAGGATATTTTCCCATTGATGTTTAGAGAGAGTGGAAGAGAGAGGGAAAGACAGAGAAAAACATCAATGTGAGAGAAACACATTGATTGGTTGCCTCCTACATGCACCCCGACCAGGGCCCAGGCCAAGGAGGAGCTTGCAACCGAGATACATGCCCTTGCCTGGAATCAAACCCAGGACCCTTCGGTCCACAGGTCAATGCTCTATCCACTGAGCAAAACCAGCTATGGCTAGGGTGACATTCTTCTTGGACCTTCAAGATCCCTCCGTGTCTGTTTCAAATGACCCAGCACAGGCAGCTGCAGGAGTGGCCACAGGCTACCTTGGGTGTAGGTCAGGGTTGAGAGCACACTCCCGAGGGCACTCACCAAAGGGTCTCGTCCCTTTCGCACACACTCCTCCCTCTGTCCTGGCTGCGGCGGCCACAGGACCTGAAACACAGCCTGGCTGACCCCCAAACTCACAGCCTCAGTTTCCCCATCCAGCCCCCCATCCAGAGTTGCCCAGCTCTCTGACAGAGCCTCTCCACAGTCAGCCCAGCTCACCTCCCGGGGGTCTGCCCATGACTGGTCCAGCTGCAGAGAGTAGATGGCATCGCGACCCCCCAGAAAGAGGCGGTCTCGGTACTCATCCAGGTACATAGCCCGAAGGTCCAAGGAACCCCGGGGACCCAGGAAGATGGCAGAGCGGTTGGCAGACAGGAGTTCTGCAGGGAAGCAAGGGAGGAGCGGTGGGGGGCTCTCAGCCAAGGCGTGGAAGTGGAGGGTCCCAGCTGTGCATTCACCCCCCACACACTCACATCTGGAACATGTTTCCATCCACAGAGCTGCCAGGAGGGCTTCTGGGAAATGGCTCCTGGGGGTGGCTGGGATAGGGGGCTCTGAGCCCCACCCAGCCCAGCCCACCCAGGGCCAACTCCTATCCCTCCATTCCTTAGCCCCTGAGCTTTCAATTCACACCTCCTTCCCAGTGGCCCATCTGTGTTCTATGCAGTCCCCACTGCGTCGATGGCCCACTGGCGGAACGTCAAGCAACCAGCTGGAGGAAGGGTGGTGAGTGTGAGCCGTGCGCAGGCGGACGGGCAGGGGACAGTGTTCCCAGCAGAGGGAACACCTGGAAAAGGCCTGGGTCTGGGAGAGGCCAGGTGTGGACAAGCTGCAGGCTCTAGTCCAGGATGTGGCTGAAGAGGATTTTCTTCTCCATTGATCCTGCCCACCCAGCCCTAGGTGTGGGGAGGCTGTCTGGGGGTGCTGGTCCCAGGAGTCAAGGACCCTTGGCATTGGAGGTCGAGGAGATGGGTGGGCAAGGGGGAGACAAGATGAATGGGAAGGGGCCTTGGCCACCCCTGGGAAGGCCAAGTGCCCTATGCCTGCCCATCCTCTGCCCAGCTCTCCCCCTACCCCAAACTCAACCTCTTCAAGGAAGCCCTCCATGGCTGGCAGTACTTTGGAGGGGATCTGCCTTATTTAACTTTTCTTATAGCTGACTTCCTTCCAAAACCACAGCTCTAAGAGTAGGACCAAATTCTTCCTCCAAACTCGATTTTTAGACTCCAGAGTAGAGCCACATCTTCTCCCTCATACTCTCCAGAGCCTGGGTCTCCCTTTGTTTTATTTTGGGGGTTTCCCCTTTGGACTGAGAATCCCAGAGTAAGGTGATCACCCCGCTCTCCAGCTTCCCTAAGAAGACTCTCTGGCAAGCCTGTGTCTCAGGAACCTTTTGCTGTGTACTGTCTACAGATTCTGAGGAGGCCTGAGCCCACCGCAGCATAACGCAACAGGTTAGATCTGCAGAGGAACCTCCTGGGCCAGGAGGAAGAGGGAGGAGGAAGGCCAGCATCGGGGAATGGGCAGGTGGGTGAGGAGGAGGCTGTGGGACAGGGGGAGGGCCCCCATTGCAGTGGGGGAAGAGAGGGACAGGATCCTGCTATCTCACTGTCTGCCCTGGGCAAGGAGCCCCCATCCAGTGCAGATAGACCCTGCAGACCTGCCCTGTCTGCCCATCCCCATCTCTCTCTGAGGTCTCTCAGGGTCTCCATTCATCTCTTTCATTTTCTCAAAAGTCCCTTCGGCTTTCCCCTGAGTGTGTCTGTCCATGCCTCCTCCACCTTGACCATGCCTCCAGGAGCTGCCTGCCTCCTTCCCAGTGCCTGCCCCTGGCGGCAACCAGAGGAGCCCCATCCTGCTGTGCAGGGAATGACGGCATCCCACTGGCTGGGAGTCCTGCAGGGTCCCGGGTTCCCACAGCCATGCATGTGAACAGGGTATACAGCCGTACCTCGGTAGCAGAGCCGCAGGCGGGGCACGCTGGCGCTGGGACTGGGGCTGCCCCTGAGGAACAGGAGACTCCCCAAGAGGCAGCAGATGGCCCAGGCTGAGGAGGCCATGCTGAGGACCGAGGGCACCTCTCTGCCTGTGGAGCCACCCTCTAGTCCCACTGCTGGTTGTAGTTTGCTCTCTTGCCGCCAGGCCTGCCACTTATAAGGCACTGGCTCCGCCCTGTCCAGGGCCAGGAAGCCGGAGGAGGAGGAGGAGGAGGAGGAGGAGGGAGGGGTGAGTGCCTGCCATGCACCTGCTTTGGGTCCCTCCACCCCGACTGGCCCTCCATCAGATTGGTTCCCCATTGGGGAGACTTTCCCAGCTGGGGTGTGGGTAGTTTACACAGAAATGTCTCCAGGCTCTAGCAAGAGGTCAAGAGGAAGAGAACCTGGAAAAGAGATCAGGAGCCAGATTGGAGGTTGATGGTCTCGTGAGGGTCTGGTTGGGCTCTCCTTTGCTCTTGGCCCCTCCAGGGCCTGTGGCAGAGAACTCCTCCCGCCACAAACTGACTCCAGGCCCTGTTCACGATCCCAGCAGGGTTCAGCCCCCTGAAGCCTTAGCTTGACTCCCCAGCTTCCTGTAGCATCTTAGATACCTGTGTGTGGGGAGGAGGTCATTGCAGTCGAAGGGGCTCCATGCTTTGGAGGAAGCCTTGAGGTTTGCCACACCTCACAGATCTGAAATTGGCTAGAGATGAACGTCTGGCTTCCAGGCCCATCCCAGCTCACTAGGCAAGGGAGCCTCCCTTTGCCCTGCCTCTCTCAGCCATCCAGTCCTTCCAGAGACCCAGGACCCACAGTGTCACTCAGTGAGGGGTGGGTTCTTCCCAGAATCCCCCTCTGCATCATAAGCCTTATACATGTGATCCCTCCAGAGTGAGGGTGAAGGGAGGGTGCTCACACCCCCACCCCCACCACCTCTGCCCTGAGCTCAGATCCGGGGGCAAGAAAGCCACAGAGAAGGACAAGGAGGAGATGAGATAGAGGAGCTGAATCTAGGCAGGTGAGGGGACTACCACATGCCCCTATCCCACAGCAGTTCCTGTCCCTGCCCCTCACAGCTGTCACTCCATCCCATCCAGACCCCTACACTCGGAACCTGAGGCCCTGGAAGCAAAGATTTCAAACTTGAGCCAGAACTGGGGCTCCCAGAATTCTAGAAATTCCTGCAAGTTAGGCCTCCAGGATGGACCAGCCCAAGCCCCCGGACTATGGTCAGGAAACTTGGGAGCATCAGAGAGGGAAGGACCTGGCCCAGGCCACAGAGCAGGCTGAAATAGGCCCACCGACCCTGCCCCTTCCTGGGTTCTCTTTCGCTTTGGTGACTCCTGGGGGTGGCACTTGGAGTCCCCATCTCATCCCTGGAAGGTAAACGGATCAGGCCCGATTATGAGAAAGACCCAAGGACCTTGAACTCTGTCTCTCTGTCCTCTCCTCCTCCTGACAGATGCATGTCTCCTCCCCGGGGCTGAGAGGCGCTCAGGAGGCCTCGGCAGCCCTCAGATCACCCCCTGTGACTCCTGGAGAACTGGGGCCAAGGCCCTTCCCTCGCAGGGTCTCTGTCTCCTCCTGCCACCTTGGGTGTTACGGACTGTTTGCAATGGAGAGGCTACCTGTGCAGGGGCTGCCACGATGGTGATTATATCTTGGTCTCTCCAAGAGGTGAAGGCCCTCTGCCTCCATCTCCCTGGAGAGACGTTTCAGGCATAACCCTGGGCGGGGGCCAATATCTGGCTGGAGATGGAGCCTGATAGCCTCTCAGCCAGCCTGTGGCCACCTCTTTGGGCAGCAGGCCCAACAGCTCTTCCCCTGCCAGCTCACCATGGGGTCTCAGCTCAGCCAGGCTCCCCGCTGAGGCTGCAGGGAGGCCCGGATCTCCTGGAGCAGGAGGTTAGGGCAGCCCACTCCACACAGCCTGGCGCTGGGCGGGGAGGGGCCCGAAATCCAAGGTAAATTTTTTGTGTGGCCTCAGGCAGGTCCTCTCCCTTTCTGGGCCTCAGTTTCCCAACCTGGGAAGAAGGTAAGAGATCTTCTGTAAAGGACCCTGTTTGTAAGCTGCAGATGAAAAATAGACTCAAAGGTACCCCTGATTTATTGAGTCAATGGCCCAGCCACATACATCTTGTGCCATCTAATGGACAAAGTGGGAACTGCAGGATGTCCCCCGCGGGAGCCTGCTGTGTCAGGCCCTGGGCAGGGCAGCAGGGCCAGCCAGAAGAAACTGCAGCCTCTTGGGGCAGCAGGCAAGGACCAGGCAATCACAACATGAAGAGGCAGGGGCAGTGAGAGACGTTCCACTGCAGGGGAGATGGCTCTTGGTGGGGGAAATCACAGAGGCTTCATGGAGGAAGCACTATCCAGGAAAAGGATGACACAGCTCAGAAGAAATGGAGAGAAATGAATGAAGCACAATAGTCAGAATTAAGTGATATATGTAGAGGGGCTCAATGCTGTGTGCTGGTGGGAGCTTGTGAGCCCTTGGCTGTATACATGTGTGATGTGTGCCATGCACCAGATGCCACCAGGTGGGTATGTGGAGTGTCACAGCCCCGCCTCCTCCAGCTAGAATTCTGAGGGTGGGGATGCTAGAATGAAGAGATGCCCCAGCCACTCCCCCACCAACCTCATTCTGGAACAGAGATATTGGGACAATCCCATAGAGATCCCTCCCTGATGACCCCTTTCTTAAGGCACTAGCCCCTCCCATGTACCCTCTTTGTAGCTGGCCCAGTCATCCTCCTGTTTCATTCACAAAGGGCTTAACTTGGGATTTCTCTCGTGTCCTCCTTCAATTCCATCAGCCTCCCACATGCTTTGGATGCCCCCCGGGTCCTCGTCCTTCTCCTCTCTCCACCTCAGCCACCCGTCCTGCAAGTCAACACTAATAAGGAAGTGACCTTCTGTATCTCCATTCAGAACATCTCTTCTTCCGGACACACCTCCTGCACTCACTGTCCCCACTGCCACAATTCTTCCCTCAGTGCCTTGAGCCCCCTTTCTCTTTGCCCAGCTTGGATCAAGGCCCAGTGCTATATCCAGACCCTTAAAACACCCACAGAGGCCTGTAGCTACTCACCTTCTGCAGCTCCTTTCACAGATTCCCATCAGCGTACAGGCCATTCCCTGATTCCCCCTTTAAATGAGCTTCCCTGGACTCACGCTCCCCTAGTTCCCGCCCACCTCTGTTCCCTGAGTGTTAGCAAAGCTGCATTAGTGTTGTCCACACACCCCATCCACTGCTCCAATGAAACCCTCATGTCCAAGTTCCCCAAGGAAGCTTTTCTGTGCTTCCTTCTTCTTCTCCTGGCTCTTGGGGCTCCTCACTCGCCCAAGGTCTCTCCCACACCACCGGCCATGTCTCCTCGCCCAGACCGCCCATGTGGGATGCCCAGTGCACTCCTGGGCCGCTTCTCTCTACACACTCTCTCCCTGAGGTCTCAGCCAGGACCACGGCTGGGAAAGTGCTTCTCACTCTGATGACACCTGAGTTTATAGCTCTCTTCTGTCCTCTCACTTACTTATCTCCAGCGTCCTGTTCCAGAGGCAACTCAACTTTGACATGGACCAAACACTCTCCATCTCCCCTGTGATCATCCTGCCGGAAATGCAGAACCTGACTCTGGTCCTGAGGAATCCCCAGACAAACCCAAATCATGAGATTCTACTAAATAACTGGCCTTTCCACAGCAAGTGTCAGGGTCATGAAACACGAAGAAGAAAGACTGAGAAACTGACCCAGATTAGAGGAGAGTAAGTGGACAGGATGACAAGACACAGTGTACGATCCTGGTTTGGATCCTGGTCTAGGAAGAGAATTCTAGTAGGGTAACTGACAGTGTGAGTGAGGGGGCGGATGAGTTAGTAGTAGTCTGGGCTTGCTCGTTATCCTGTGACTATTTAAGATACTAACATTTGGGATCAGCTGGTGTGACTCAGTGGTTGAGCATTGATCCATGGAACAGGAGGTCATAGTTCAATTCCTGGTCAGGGTACAGGCTCAATTACCAAGAGGGGGCATGTAGGAAGCAGTTGATCAGTGATTATCTCTTATCATTGAGGATTCTATCCCTCTCTCCCTCTCCCTTCCTCTTTCTGATATCAACACACACACACACACACACACACACACACACATTTTTAAAAGATGTTAACATTTGAGGAAGCTGAGTGAAGTGCAAATGGGAGTTCTTTGTGCTATTTTTGCAAGCCTGGAATTTCAAAATGAAACATTAACAATCGTAAAGCCCTAGCTAGTTTGGCTCAGTGGATAAAGCATCAGCCTGTGGACGGAAGGGTCCCAGGTTTGATTGCAGTCAGGGGTACATGCCCAGGTTGTGGGCTTGATCCCCAGTAGGGGGTGTGCAGGGGCAGCCAATCAATGATTCTCTCTCATCATTGATCTTTCTCTCTCTCCCTCTCCTGTCTCCTCTGAAATCAATAAAAATACATTTTTAAAAATTGTAAAAAAAAAATCTAAAGGAAAAAAAAAACCCTCCACTTTTCAATACCCCCATCACCAAGAACCTGTGCTTCCCTCAGGCTTCCATATCTCAGGAAACAGCAGCTTCATCCTTGATATGAAAGGTCATCCTGACTCCCTATTTTCTCACACCTCACATTCAGATCTTCGAGTTCTAAACTGTGCCCTGAATCTGTGCACCTCCCCCCACTCTTTTGTCTTGCTGTGCTGAGAGCCACCCAGCTTTCTCACCTAAGGCTGCTGAGGCTTAATGACTGGTTCAGCACTGTCTTTCTGCTTTCGAGATGCTCCAGTCTCTCCTCATGCCTTCCCATGGGGTTTCTTAGGCCTCAGCTCAGTGCCACCTCCTCCAGGAAGCCTTCCTGGACCACACTACCCAGCCACAATCCTCATTCCAGCACAATGCTGGTTTCCTCACTGCCTCTGTCTTCCTGAGGTGACTATAAATTCCACACAATTAGGGACTGGGCCTCTCTCTGAAGGGTCCCAGCCTCCAAACAGTGCCAGGCACATGGTAGGGGTGACTAAACCATGGAATGGTGCCCTGATTGGTGGTGCTGCCCTCTGTAACCCTGCCTCCTCTCCTGAGACGTCATTCCTGGGTGCATGTGTAGGTCCTTGAGTTTTCCAGCTCCCAAGGGCAGGCTTGAGGGAACCTCTTTTCTCTCCCTCCAGGTATCTACAGGGTCTCCTGCCAGCTCTGGCCTCCCCTGGAAGCATCTCCAGAATTCCAAGCCCGTCTCTGGAATGCTGGGCCTGTCTCGGGAATGTGAAGGCTGAGGCACAGGTGGAGAGGCTGTAGAGTGGCTGGGTGGAGCAAGGACAGCTGCTGACATTCTGGCTGGAGCCCAGACACCATGGCAGCTGTCCCTCCTGCAGGCACGACAACTCACACCTCCACTTCCTTGCAGCACCCCCTCCCAAGACCAGTGTCACTCTTCTGGCCGCAGCTCTGGCCTGGGCACCCCTACTGAGTTGAGAGCCACCAGGGTTCGAGCCTTCATTCCCTGTTGGGAGGGAAAATGGGTTCTTGGAGCCTCTGAAGTTTGAGAAAAGCGGAAACTATTCCCACACCAACCTGGTCCATCAGACAGAGCCCTCCCTGGGAGGGTGACTGTTATAGTCCCTGTGCCTATCTGGCCCCAGGTCCTCACCTGTCACATGGGTGAGGGCAGGTATGCCCCCTTGGTCCCTGGGAGTCAGTGTTGGCCAGAGAGAAACCTGAGAGGGACAGATGGACTAGAGCTGTAGGCCCCTGAGCCCCACAGTGCTCTCTTCTCCCCAACCAGAGCTGAGGTGGAGTTTAGGCTGCGGTGCTAAGGGGCATCCAGGGCTTAGCTGGGTGCTGCAGTTAGCTATTCCTCCCTCCAGATACAGGACCTCCTCCCCCACCCCGGCTACCCCAGGAGCTTGTGAAATGCACGTGCCTGGGCCACCACAAACTCCAGATGCTGAATCGCTGGAAACGGGGCCTGGGCATGAGTAGTTATAGAAAGGAGGCAGCGGGGCACGGAGCATGGTAGTCTCTGATCCAACCTAACCCCTCCTACGGAAGGCAATGCTAGGGGTGGCTGGAGCATGGGCTCTGGGATAGGAAAGGAAGTGGTCCTCAGGGCAGGAGTAAACACTGACTGGGGAAATGTCCACAGCACAACCCCCTTCCCCCAAAGGAGAGCCAGACACGAGGCCTCCAGGAAGCAGGGTTTTATTTGTATTCCCTAGGACAGGGCTGAGGAGGGAGCCAGGGAGGGCCCTCAGACAAGGACATGGCCAGGATCACATCCTGGGGACCCCGGCCCCCTGCTCCACCCCAGGGCCCAGAGGGAGTTCAAAGGTGGTACTGCAGCTCTGGGCGAAGGTCGGCATCTACTCCACTCCCTTCATAAACTCCAGGAATTCTGTGGAGAGAAGGCAGGTGTGGGTCAGAGGTGGGGCTGCAGGGCGTGGGCAGCGGGAGATCCAGTGCACCACCCCTCACCATCATAGTCGATGCGGCCATCGTTGTTCTTGTCGCCGTCCTTCATGAGCTCCTCAATGTCGTCCTCTGTGATGGTCTCGCCAGTGGCCTGAAGCATCACCTTCAGCTCGTCCAGGTCAATGTAGCCATCAGCGTTTCTGCAGGGAGTGGGGGCAAGGGAGGTCTCAGGGCCTCTCGTGGGGACCAAGAAGGGGAAGAGGCAGCCCCACCCACGACCCAGCGAGGGAGGCAGGCAGAGCAGGGCCGCTGGGAGATGAGGCAGCTCACTCCCTCGTTGCACAGAATGGGAGACTGAGACCTGGAGATCATAACACTGTCCCTTTCCCCAGCTCTATCAGAGTTGGGGTCAGAGGTCAAGGGTCACACACTTACTTATCAAACATACGAAAGAGATCAGATAGCTCCTCCTCAGACTTCCCTTTACTGTCATCCTTCATGCACCGAACCATCATGACCAGGAACTCCTCGAAGTCTACTGTGCCACTTCCTGAGGGGTGGAAGGCATGGCCATTAGAGAGGAATAGTCAGAACGGCTGGTTCGGCTCTTGACCCTAGACCCCGGTGTTCTCACTGCATCCACCCATCAACTCCATGAGGAAGGTGGTCATTATACCCATTTTATATAATGAGACGACTGAGGCCCAGAGGCTAAACAGCTCCTTCAAGAGCACAGAGTAATAAGTGGCAGAGCCAGGATTCGGATCCCCAGTGCCCTGCGGTGCTTTGGGGGGGGGGGGCGGGCAGAGGGGCTTACCATCCTCGTCCACCTCATCAATCATCTCCTGCAGCTCCTCAGGGGTGGGGTTCTGGCCCAGCATCCGCATCACCTTGCCCAGTTCCTTGGTGCTGATGCAGCCGTCCTCAGCGCCCAGCACGAAGATGTCAAAGGCTGCTTTGAACTCTGTGTCCAATGGGGGACGGGGAGTAGAATGGCCAGGGCTCAGCAGCCAGGACCCCAGATGGCCAGACCCCTGGGGTCACTTACCAACCTGCCTACTTCCCTCTGAGACCTCTGAGGTCACAGCAAGAGAGACTCCAGCATCTGGTTTCCAGCCTGGGGTCCTCATGCTCCCCAAGCCCAGCCCTGTTGTCCCCCTATATGTATGTTGGGGAACTCACCATTTTTCTGCTCTTCTGTCAGCTGCTCTACCTAGAGAGGAAAAGAGGTCTCAGGATTCAGGCTCAGGCTCTAACTGCTGCTGAGGAAACCAACCCATTTCATAGGTGGGACAATTGAAGCCAGTAGAGGCAGGCCATTTCCAGGTCACTGAGTCCTCAGTCCTTCCTTCCTCTCCCCAAACCCTTTGGTGACCTAGCGGGCCTCAATGAGGGTGGGCTTAGGGCCAGGGTGGCAGGTGGGCACCCCCTCCAGGACCAAGGTGACCCTGAAACAATAGTCAGTGACCTCTCAATGCCCTATCAGCCTCCCTGCTGAAACCTAAGCTGCGTGGCCAGAGGGACAGCTGTCCCTCAGGTTGGGACAATAAAACCACTGTGGGGGTAGGTAAAGCCACTCACTGTAACCTGACCAGAGTGGCCACTGGGCTATTTTTAACGGGGGACAAAGTTAAACCTGGTGATTGTTCTGGGGACTCTGGCATTCAAGGGGGTGGGGCAGCGTTATCTGGCCCCCTGGCCTGCTGGTGCCTCAGGAGCCAAAATTAGTCCCCAGCCCCGCCAGGCCTTGTATGGGCATGGGTAGAGGGCTGCTCCCTGCAGCTCCATGGATCCTGCAGGCTAGGCAGGGGCACCCCAGAGCCAGCTGTAGCCCTTCCCTGCCCAGCGGTGGGGCCACAATCCTGGGCTGAGAGAAGGATTCCTTTGGAGACAGTTGTCTGTGTCAGATGTCCTTGTCCCTGGGGCATGGGGAGGTCAGCAAACTAACCCCCGCACTGAGAAGGAATAGCATCTGCGGCCCCTCAGTGACCACAGAACGTTTCAGGGACTGGGATGACCACTCTCCAGCCCTAAGCCCCGGCTAAGCCATTGAGTCCTGAGCCTGCCAGGCCAGATGGGAGCTTCGGCTTCTGTTCTTTCTCTCCCCAATGCCCAGTCCTTCTCTGACTGTCACGAACTTTAAAGCCCCTTCCCCAGTTCAGGATTCAGCTATGCAGCCCCCTCCTCACAACCCCTATGACCCCCTCCACAGCATCTTCAGCCAGCCCAGAGGCTGGCAGGGGCTGGGGGCTCATGACAGTGTGAGAAGCAGAATTGAGGGGCAGAAAGGGGTGTCTCTGCTCAGAACAAAAAGATGGACAGACACTGAGAAAGGCAAAGATCCAGGCACAAACGCAGAAAGGCATGGCTGAGAGACAGTGACACAGACTACAGACACTTGGAGACAGAGGCAAACATGATGCTGAAAGGTGCGACTTCCTCCTCCACCCACTCTCCTATCCCTGAATCCCTCACCCCTTCCACACCCTAGAACACCAGACCCAGCATCCCCTGGAGGGTCTGGGCTGAAAGTACGTAGGTCTTCTCCTGGGTCCCCACCACTTCCCTGGGATGACCTTCTTCCCCCACCCTGAGCGGAGTGACTCCTCAATGGGCCCACCCATCCCAGTCCCTCACCGCTGCCTTGTAGATGTCATCCATGCTGTCGGCTCAGAGGGCAGGCTGCTGGAGTTGCCAGGAGGCCCTGAGCTTAAATAGCCCTGCCCGGCTGCATTCCGGGCCCACCCCACCCCTGCATGCAGCCTCCCCCCCTCCCCTCCCCAGCCCTGGTGATCTCAGGCTGGCCTGAGTCCCTGTGTCCTCTGTCCAAAGCAGGAAGATGAAGGGCTGTAAAGATTAGGTCTTCTACCTTTTTTTCCCCAGGGACTCTCTGGAAAGTTTTCTTGAATGAATGAAAACATGAGCCTAGGACAGGACAGGAACTACAAAGCAGTGGGGCCCAGGCCAGGCCTCTATACACAGCAGCTCAACTTCTCATCCCATCAGGGAGACGGATGATATTACTCCCACCTTTCAGATAAGGAAACTGCGGCTCCTAGAGGGGTGATGACTTGCCCAAAAGCTGACTGACTTGGTAGCCCCTGCCTCAGCTTAACTTCTCTGCACTAGTGGGCAGCTGTGTGCAAGGAGAGGCCTGCGACTATGGGGGCCCTGCTAACGGGAGCCTCCAACGCTAAGCTGAGTACTGTGCTGTGGACCCACCTTAGGGCAGAGGAGTGGGGAGCCCTTCAGCCAGTGGTGCCAGAGGAGCCGCACCCCAGACCTCTTCTGTCGTCAGAGCAGTACTAGCTCTGGGGTTGGTCCGCTGCAGTCATCCAACAAACACACCTACAGATGCCCCATCTATGCCAGACTCCCCTTCCTTCTCTAGCTGGGTTACCACCTCCTTCTTCTAAGTCTGAGCCGTGTGCTGGGTCGGAGCTGTCTTTATGCTGGTGCTTCCCATTCCAGCAATGTGGTTCCTGGGTGCAGGGCCAGGCTGTCGCCCTTTCAAGCTCCGGCAGGACACCACTGGGGAGTCTTGTGCGCAATGGACAGCACATACGCCTTCTCTCCATCTTCACTCCCTCACCCCACACTGAGCTCCCATGACCGCACCAGCTCCCTGCCCTGCAAGCGGGGGCACTGCTTGAATTAACCCTCTCTGTTCTCCAGTGGCCCATGTGGCAGGGGACATGGAGTCTCGGAGAGGTCAACAACGGGCCCAGAGTTATCGTTCCATCTTCTTCAACTCTCCCCTCCCCTTCGTGCCCTGCTGAGAATGAGCCCAAGAGCCATGTGCGGGGCGATCAGGGCTTCCCTTTTTCGGAGGGAGGAAGTGCTAGGCCTTCTGTCCTCCTGGGCATCAAGTGGCATTGCCCAAAGCTAACCGCCGCGGGCCTCTGCGTCCCCCTGGCTGCGAGGAGCGCAGGGGACGGCGCGGAGCCGGCACCGAGGGCGCCAGCGGGCAGCCCCGCGCGGCCCGCGCACGCGCGCTGGGAGTGGTTGCTGTCAATTACGCGCGAGGGGCGGGGCGAAGGCCCGAGGAGGCGGTGGGGCGAGGTGGCGGCGCGGCGGGCGCGGCGGGCGCGGGCGCGGGGGGCCGCGGGGGCCGCGGGCGGTGGGACGCTGACCCCGCCCCCTGCTGCTGTGTGTCTGCGCCGGCCGCCGCGGAGCCCGGAACATGGCGGCCGCGACGCGCAGCTTCGGGCCCGAGCGGGAGGCCGAGCCGGCCAAGGAGGCGCGCGTCGTGGGTTCTGAGCTCGTGGACACGTACACGGTGTGCTGGGGCGCGGGCGCCAAGCCGGGGGTGGCGGCGGGAGCCCGGAGTGCGGGCCGGGGTGGGGCGGGGCTCTGGGCCCCGCGACCAGGGGAATGGGCAGGGGCCCGCGACCTGGAGGGGGGCTGGGCGCGAGGGTCCCGGAAGAGCCCAGGAAGGGGTTGCGGAGGGGCGCGCGCTCGGGAACGGAGGGCGGGCTTGGGGGGGCTCCAGGGCTAAGGGAGGGAGAGCGGGAGGACGGGGTCTAGACGAGGCAGAGGCGCCCTCGCAGGACGCTTAGGGAGGGGGTGCCCTGGAGAAGGATCGGGCCGGGGGAGCCAGGGGTCGCAGTGGAGACGTGCTCTCAAGTGAGGATGGATTGCGTTCGGGGCCGCAAGGTCCTGGGGGTCTGGCAGGGACAAGAAAGAGGGAGGGTTGGGACCCAGACCCGGGGGAATCGAGGGGGTCGCCCAGGGCTGAAAGCGCAAGACCCAGGAATCTTAGGGGTCTTCATAGGTGTGGGAGCAGGTTGGGCAGCAAGCCCGACCCCCACCCCAGTCCTACACACACACGCACTTCAAGGCTATGGGGCAGACGAGGGGATAGGAGAGGGCGAGTCCGCGATTGTGGTGGAGTTGGAGGTCCTGTGGGCCTGACAGGGCTGCCTGGGTGGGGTTGCGAGCACCTCTCAGCCCCCTGTCCTTTGTCCCCACAGGCTGGGGGCTTCGGCCCTGCCTGGGTGCCATGCCCTGCCCTCGGCCTTCACCCTGACCCTCCTCCTGAGGGTCATTCCTCTGGCTCTTTCTGCCTTTAGGGGCGGAAGGGAGGGGCGGGATGCTGCCAGGCTGGGAAGAGGGGCCGCGGGCGGATCCCGGAGCCACAGGCCGGCCCTGGAGACATGGCTTCTCTGTGGAGGCTTCTCCTTGCTGCAGAGAGGGGCGGGGCTCCAGGACTGGGGTCCTCCTCTAGGTGAGGTGGAGGGCCCTAAGCCAATGGCTGGCCGGCCATCACGCTTGGGCTGCATTCAGCTGGAGGGTCAGCCCCCCCAAAGCTCTCTGCCCCACAGGGCTGAGCTCCTCCTTTGAATGGGTGTGGGGAGGTGGGTGATCCCTACCAATTTGTCTCCAGGTGTGCTGAGTTGATTATGAATACACCTACCTTTTCATTGAACACGTGCTGCAAAGCATTTTCGTGCATTACCTTATGTTATTTGATTCCCTTATGTGATCCTTAAGCCTGTCAGATTTTAAGATGGAGGAACAGGGGCTCCGTGAAAATTCAGCTCCCAGTCACTTATATACGTGACTCATACATAAGCCACAGCCAGGGAATGGCAGGACTCGTTTTGAACCCACGTTTTCCTTGACTCCAAGGCCCAGTCCCCTAACCGCTAAGCCATTTTGCCTTCTGTTATGGCTTAATAATTCATCACCACTCTTTCCTCCGCTTGTGTCCCCCCCCCCCCCCAATCAACTTCTTAGTGCCTTGACTCTTGGTTCAGCAGCAGCAATCACAGCTGTTAACCAGCTAAAAAGATTGGAAGCGGGCTTGCTTCCTGGATATAGGCAGGGGCACCTGGGGGGAAATACAGTAGGAAAGCGGGCCCTGCCAGACCTGGCGTTGTTCTGCCTCCGAACAGGTGGCCTTACCTGAAGCTCCGGTTGGATTGGGCTTTGAATTATCAGGAGAACGGAGGCAAAAAACTAAAGAGATGGCTTGATACGATAGTCTCCTTCTCTGTTCCTCACTGTTGGGTAGAGCCACAGGTTTATCCTGTGTGCCTGCCAGATCTGTGCTAGGACCACGGAGGAGGCTGAGGCTGGAGCGGGCACTGCTGTGCAGCAAGAGTCAGGCGCAGCCTAGCTTTGGCCGCGGGGGTCGGGGGGCGTTGAGAAGGTCTGGGTTTCCTGCAGCTATCGCTGGGGGTGAGGTGGGGCTCTCCTGTCACTGAGTAGGCAAGGGCTGCCTGCTTTCCCTTTTAGGTTTACATCATTCAGGTCACCGATGGCAACCACGAGTGGACAGTCAAGCACCGCTACAGCGACTTCCATGACCTCCATGAAAAGGTAATGAGAGCTGTGTCTTAGAGCTTGGGGACTTTAGGCCAAGTTCCCGTTGTGCCACAGATTCCTTTTAGGGCAAAACAGACTCCATGCCTGTAGTGTTCTGTAATAAACAAGTTTACTAATTTAATTACCAGAAAAACTGGTGACTCCTGGGAGTTCGACCTTAGCATAAGGCAGTGTGTGAGGAGCATATTTGAGCTTTAGTTTTCAGGTCACCGGTCCTAGCTTGGACGTGAGATGCCGGGACAGTTTCTTGGGGGAGGGAATAGGTTTTAGCTTGCTTGACCTGACTATAGCTATTCCATAACCTGTACTTTAAAACTGGCTGTGATTCCATTTCTTCCTTTGCTTTTGGAAAGAAATGCTTTTCTCTGGGTCATTTGTAGTCTGAGGGTTT